>CBVK0102660633.1:8183-30193 GCA_900067695.1 Picea abies | reverse complement strand
CAAGAAACTATATATATTTGCAAGTACACTTGTTGGTTAGCACTTCATAAAACCATAGACTTTCTCGATAAAAGCAATTTGCTAAATATGATGAAGTAAACAGAAATTTATAACAAAAATACTTCACGTTAAATTCCTTGAAATAGCTTCAAAATGACTAAGAATCATTAACCATTGAACTCATAATACTAGCATTTGATAGAAGCAAACAAGACAATGTGTAAATCAACCTTTTCAATTGCTTTTATGAGCTTTTAATGCTGCATTTAATGGATGTAGCTTAATTTAGTAACATCAACAATATTGTTAGTAGGTTAGGATATCCTGGGGTTTAGAAATGGTTAGTAGGATGCTCAAAGAATAAGTTTTGATAGTTGTTTTGATCAATTACTCAAAAGAGGACTTAGACTAGTGCTTTTAGGGGTTGTTTTGATCAATTACTCAAAAGAGGACTTAGACTAGTGCTTTTAGGGAAAATGGAGTCAAGAATGCAGCAACAAATGTTGAATAAAAATGACAATAGGATAGTTAAAGACAAGAGATATTGATTGATTGGAGTGTTGGTAACCCAAGGCTCCAATTATCAAACCCTAAGGGGAAACTAGCTACTAAGGTGTAGGTAACCCTAGGCCTTAGTATATTTCCTCCCTCTTTAACTCAATGATGAAGAAAAATCAGCTAATATGAAGCAAGTAAGACTAGGGTGTTACAATGGCAAGGCCCTAGCAAATGCTTCAAGAAAAGTGGCCTTTTGACTCGATCTAATAGGTGAAGGATTTTAAATCTGGGACAATAACCTGTGCTAGTCTTCCTAGGGTTTAATTAATCAATTTCATAATCTTGAATGTAAATGCAAGATAAATAAAACTATAACCATTCAATTAAGAAGAATTGAAGAAATATCACTTACATTCATCAAGAATAATCAAGAAAATCTCTAATTGAACACATCTACCAAGAATCTTGACAAAATAATCCAAATGTATCCTTCCTCAATAAGTGCACCTAAAATTTTAGCCAAGAAACCCTAAGGAGGGTGCAAATTTCAGTCCTCACAAGTGTGAGTGAAAGATGATCCATAATAAGAGTGATTTTCCCCTTATTTATACAGTACTAATGACCAGAATTAGGTAAAAAAGGATGACATGGCCTGTTACACATAATATCCATTTTTTACAATAAATGTCATAGTTAAACCCTAAAACAAGATGTAAAAGTGGAATCATGCCTTTTTAGGGTGAAGTTAGGCCCTTTTGGGAAACATTGGCCTCCTGGAGCAAAACGTTAGGCCTCCTTGGGCCTAAGGATCTTGCCACACGTGCCAATTGGCACACAACTACCTCCAAATCATCCAAAAATGTTAGGTGACCTGGGTGATGTCATGGGCCTTCCAAGGCCTACATCATGGTGGAAAGGACACAACCCCCCTAGGTCTAGGCCTTCCAGGTTGTCCCTATGTTACACATTATTTTTGTCATCCCTATGATCGTTAATGATGTAAACCTGTATGTTTCCTTCATAGGGGTCAGTGGCCTGAATTCCTAAAGAAAGAAGGGAGACAAACTTTTCTTGAGAGAAGAAGTTGTGTTTTCCTCTGTAAAAACCCTATTTTGGAGGATTTCTGTAGGTTTCTCTATATGCAAGGTGCAGAAATGCATGATTTCCACAGGCTTCACTATAGCTAGGCTGCGGAGTTTTTGCAAGTTGCTTTATAGCTAGGGTGCAAAGGCCTTCGTAAGTGGGAAAAAATGAGCATCTTCTCGATGCTTCTAGAAGGAGAAGCTTCTATAGTGAGGTGGCCTCCGAACGGTTTGGATCTTACTCGCTTTCATGATTTAGTGGGATAATCCTAACCTCATCACCTTATCCTCTTCAACTTATAAAAGGAGAGGAGCTCTCATGGAGAAGGTTAGATTGGCTTGATATTGAGTTTTGTAGCTTGGAGTTTTTGGAGCTTGTATGTTGGCTTTGAGTTTTGCTTTGTGAAGATAGACTGTGGGTAGCTATCAGATCCATGGTCTCAGAATCCTTGGAGCAAGAAGTGTGTGGGAAGCAAGGAACTGTTGGAAGGAACCTTACGACATCAAGGCATCCGTTTGTAATCTCTCTTCCTATTATTTAATATAATATAGTGGTGTGCTTCTTTCCCATAGAATTATCTTTATTTTATTGCATAATTCCTTGATCATATGCATAGGTTGTCATTGAATATAATTGTTCTACTTTCACTTTGGTTGGTTTGTGTCTCACTGTAGGATCAGTATCACAAGAGCACCAGAGCGAAACAGGAACAACAAAGACACAAGGAAGCGTCATTTAAAGGTATGTCTCTCGTCTTTTATTTAGTAGTAAATTCGATGATTAGAACCTAGGGAAAGCACCATGTCCTATCATGTTTTGTTCTAGATCTAGGTGGATCTAGAGGGATCGATTCATTTCCTCACTTAATGATTAGCCTGATAACAAAATTGGTGACCATACTAGGGAACGGTTTGTTTTCCTAGTTTGTATTGCTTTCTTGCTTTGATAGCTTTGTTTCTATTTTCTGAGTCACTGGGAGATCCATCTTGACTCTTTGATTGTTAAACTTCACTAGAAAACCTTCTTAATTTTTTAATTTTTCCATTTTTGTTTGATTTCCACACACTTCTTCAAGGGACAGTGCGATGACTTAGGATTTTCGAACCCTACCTATTTAGACCAGTGAGGAAACTCTGCACCCTACCCATATCTAGCCTGCAGTGATCAAGGATTTATGCACTGTGTTAGGCTTCCAACCTGTGGCAATCATGAAAAAAAAAAATTGGTGGTTTTCCCTGCCCAGATCTGTGACATAGTTCTGGGGTGATTTGTTGGGTCTAATTACAGTCTGCTTGGCAAAATTTGAATCTACTTTCAGCCATCTTTGCCTTATTTTTGCTTTGTTGGATTTTGAAAGATTTGGTCTTTTGATTTGAGTGTATTTTAGTTACAAAGCATCTTTTTTCGTTAGAATTGTTTAGTGAAAGAATACTTATTTTTCTGAATAAATCGTGTTAAAAGAGAAACTTAGTTTGGGTTGTTTTTGTTTTGAATTGATTTGCTATTTTTTTTAGTGTCTTTTTGAAACAAAAAATTGTAATTTCTTGCCTTATATTAGATTGGGGGCTTCCTTGCATTTGAAGTAGTGAAATCGTGTATTGGTGTACAGTCTCTTTTTCTCATTTCTTGAGAATCTTGATATTGATGAGTTTAATAAATTTTGGGACATTGTGCATCTGAGAATGATAATTTTTTTCTCCTTCTCGTAGCATAGCTTTCATCGAAATGAAAAGAACGCATCTTCATCTCTTTGCATAACTTTCGAGTCGGTCAAAACACCATATTGTCCACGCCATTTTCCTCTTGAGTAACAACAACCATAAAATAAAGCACTTATAAAAAATGATTAGAAATTTTTGTATTTTCTGGTAGCAAACCTACATTAGATTAGTTGTAGGGCTTTGGAATAGGTGTGAAAGATAACTTTCCAAAGATGCAAACAAACATAGAATCTTGAGTTAGGGAGCGGTGAAATCCACTTATTACATTTTGTCCTGGGAAGCCCTTCTAACACAAGGGTCACTCACGAGGTCGCATTGAGACTGATAGAGTTACTCACCCTGCTTTGTTGATATTGGTGTAGATATTGCATGCATTATGGGGGTCGCTTGAAGGTATACCTACAATGATGAGTAGAATCCTTTCAAGTTGATTTCAGGCTAGATACCCTGCCTTTGTGCATGGATCAGACTGTCGACTGTTTCCCCAGACATCACTATAGTAATTGGTAACCTTAGTGGCCTTTCTATTTAGGTTCTTTACACAAGGTGACTATGGAGGGGCAAGTCTTCACGGTACCTGGAATCGACATTGACCAAACTCACTCGGGCTCCTTCGAGGATATACCCACGACTATGTGTGGGAGCTTGCACCAGGGTGTAAGTTCGTTAAGCAGGTCGTCAACATAACTTTTCCACCCGCTCTATCTCATCCCCTTCTTACTTTGTTCCCGCAATGTTGGATTTCATCACCAACTAGTGTGCTCATTATGAGAAGGTTTTGTTTGCTTGCTTGCATACTAGATTTTTAGTGTGTGTTGTTTGTTCTCCCTAGCAGACTCTAGGTTGGATCTTTATTTAATGGCGTCTGTTCTCACAACGACCAATGAAGGAACCCCTGTTCCAAGGGAACCTTTTGTTTTTCCTTCTTACGAGAACATTGGTCCTCCTCACATAGCTACTTTGAGCCTTCCAGGTCTCACAATTGGATTACCAGTATGGTTGTTTTCCACTCAGGTAATTTCGAATGCAGCTAGTGTTTCTGTTGTAAGCACTTCCCCCCAAGAACATCAACCTCATATCGATCCTTCACCTTCTTCACCAGTAATATCTTATTCACCTTCTCCACTTCCAAGGTCTTCTTCCATTTCATCTTCTTCGTCGAGTGAAAACTATGAAGCTAGTAACTTGGTGGATAAGAAGAAGAAGAAAAGGAAGAATAAGAAGAAGAAAAATAAACAAGGATCTAAAATTCCAGTCAATGTCGGACGTGTTGGAAAGAAACTAGTTACTGTTGATCGTGCTAGGAGTGTTGATGATGTCAAGATCACCCAAACAACCCATAAACCTAGGTACCCTTGCAGGCTTTGTAAGGGTAGCCATCTTCTTAAGGATTTCCCTAGTCTATCCAAGGTTATAGAAGTATGGTCTACACACCCTTTCCAACCCATGTCGTCAGCCTTTGAACAACATGCTGAAGACCTCCCATCATCTAGTCAAACTACCCCTGGGAAGAAGAAAAGTAGAGTCAAGTTTCCTTATAGGTTATGTGGAGGGATTCATCAAACTCACATTTGCCCTCGTATGGACGAAGCCTCAAAATTATTGGAAGACATGATTGTTTCACCGCCTCAACTTCCAGCTACTTATTGAAAGCTTTCTCTCAACCCACCTGTAGTTGATGGAATGATCAATATAGCTCCCCCGTCGGTCAGTCTGGTTGATCATGTAGTCAATCTGGTCATGTCCTTAGTTGAACCAGTTGACCAAGTGGTTGATCTGATCCCATCCTCTATCAATCCCACTCTCCCACCAGAGAGTGAAAACCAATTGGTCGATCTGATTCCATCCTCGGTCGATCCCACTCTCTTGTTAGAGAGTGCAACCCAAGCGGTTGATTTGTTTCCACCCATCAACCCCATTCTCCCCTTGGAGAATGAAACCCAAGTGGTCAATCTGACGTTGTTATCAGTCGATCCTACTCTCTCACTCGAGATTAAACCCGATACTGCCCACATTTTTCTCGTTGATAAAGAATATATTGTGTCAGGAATCATTCTTCCTTCTCCCATGGAACCTCCTCCAAGTAATGAAGCCATCCTTTTTAATTGGGGTGTGATAACTGGGCCTCATCTTCCCTCTCATATTCCTTTTCAGATTACAATACAGGTTTGTGGTCGAGATGTTCCTCAGATGCTAATAGATAAAGGTGCGTCCGTTAGTATTTTTTCCTTTATTGCTTGGAAGGATTTAGGTTGTCCTCAGCTTGCACTGGTTCCATAGAATCTGTTAGCTTTTAACAGAAGAACCAGTCAACTGTTAAGGACCCTTCCTTAGTTTCCTGTAACTTTGGGAGGGAAAAATGTCTTTATTGATGTTATTGTAGTCCAAGACCCCTTGGATTTCGCTTTACTCCTTGGTCGGGATTATGTCTATGCCATGAAAGCTATTGTGTCCACTCTTTTTCATGTGATATCTTTCCCTCACGATGGAAGAATTGTGACTATTGATCGACTTTCATTCTTCGGTTCTGACTGGATTACCTCCCTAAATGGTTCTTATATACAGACAGTATTGCTCCCGCCACATGTTCATTACGTGGCGTTGTCTCCCATGCCTTCAACTGCTGATGCAGATGAGTCAGTCACTGTAAGTTTAGTATCTTATGACTTAGATATGGTAGTTGACATGGTGATCTCTTCAATAGGGTTTATAGAAGTTGATCTCCTTGCCCCTGTTGCGGCCCTTGACATGGTGTCCTTCCAGAGTGTTGTTCTTCCATCAAGTGAAGATCTTTTGGAAGCCATGACTGAGTTTTTTCCCTTTACATGGTCTCCTTCCAGAGCATTGTCCTCTTGAAAGCCATGATCAAGAAGAGAGTTGTTTGAGCATGGTTTTTTTCTTTCAAGCTCGTTAAAAAATGAAACCAGTTGTGAGGATAGTTTTTTCATTTCTATGGCAACCTCATTAAAAAATGAACTAGATTTTATGAGCATAGTTCCTATTTCTATGTCAAGCTCGTTAAAAAATGAAACAGAGGTCTAGGGATTGAACCTGGATTCTCGAGCATAGTTCTTCTCCTGTGTCAAGCTCGTTAAAAAAATAAAACAACTTCCCCCTCTTTGTTTGATTCAAGTCCTTCATCTAGTATTTGAAGCTTCCTTTCATTTTCCTTTGCAATTGGATGAAATAAAGCTTGGGGGGAAATGCTTCAAACCTTTGGACTTCATGCTAAAGTTGAGTCACTAGCTTCTTAAGATGGGGGATAAATACCAACCATGCATTGGGAAGTCGCAAGCATAGTTTTCACTTTGCTTCAATCTTGTGTAAAAATGAAACCACCTACCTCAAGCATAGTTTCCTTTGGTTCAAGCTTGTGTAAAAATGAAATCAAGTCCAAGAATAGTTTAGTTTAGTTTTTAAGCTTGTGTAAAAATAAAATCTATCCCAAACATAGTTTTGTTTTGTTTTAAATCTTGCATAAAAATGAAAACAATCCCGAGCTTAGTCTTTGTTCTTTCTCATGCTCGTAAATACATGAGAATAAGTTACCGAGCTTAGTCTTTGTTCTTTCTTATGCTCGTAAATACGTGAGAATGTAACTGAGTATACTTTTATCACTTTTTTGGGGCTCGTAAAGGTTACACGAAAAAGGAACCACCTAGAGTCACCTTTAAGCTCTTTTCAGACTCTCTAAACATGAAAAGATTGTCGAGTAATCTTTTTCTTTTCACGCTCGTTAAAGTATTTGAAGAAAAAATCTATTGAGCGATAGTTTATCTCTTTTTAGGGTTCATCAGAATACTTTACGAAAAAGGAACTGAGAGAGTTCTCTTTAAGTGTTTTTCAGACTCTCTAAACATGAAAAACCCCTGAGTTTTCTTTCTTTGGACTCGTTAAACAAACATCGAAAGGCCTATATGGGACCGAACCACTCCTTCCTAGGGTTCGTTAAACATACTCCGAGGGACTAGTCCAAAGGATGAGCTTACATTACAAACACATGTTATCCTCCTCAAGCTTGTGTAAAAATAAAGAGGTACTCGCCATAAATGGTGGGGGGGGAATTGGGAAAGAATTATGTCTAAGCCTGTGTTCTATGGAAGAGTCACCTTTGAACATGACACCCTTTCACTTGCTTTGTGTCTAGGTTGGGAAAATCCACTTGTCTCTTGATCATACTCCTTTATAAGATTATAAATTGGCCTGTGATCCCTGTTGTTGAGTCAGTGATTCCAAGACAGTTTTCGTGTCGTCAATATGTTCAAAGAGAAGTTCAACCCAAAAATCCTTTTATTGCGTCAGCCATTTATGCAGTCCTTGAGTCTTCTATTGCATTGACCATCCTTGAGTCAATCCTGAGTTACTGGTTACTCTGATCTACTTCAAATCTTGTTACCCGTTTCGTGTCATTGATGGGGGATACATTAAGGCCCTTTTGTGACGAGTCTTTTCCTGTCGAATTCAACTCATTATCTAGGAATTAGATTTAGAAACCAATTGGTACCTTGGAACTTGCATGCCTTAATGGAAAGTTTCTTCTCTCTTGACAATGGGTTTTCATCATTTACCCCTGATCGAGAGATTTCGTCGAGTATTCGACCTCAACTCATTGATTCACATTCGTTGGATTGTACTAGGGAACCTTGGGAGTCATTGACATTATTGGTGATTTCCCTCACACTTGTTAAGGGTAATCACTAATGACCGGTAATCAAGTGGTTTCTACCATGTTCGACTTCAACACATGTATTCGCATGGTTAGATTCGTACTTAGAGTGGTGGAGATGAAGACCCCGAATCTTTTCTCACAAATTCAGGTTGCATTGGAGTATATTTAGTTTGTAATGTTGCATAGATCCACATTGTATGTCTCATGGCTATGTTCAAATTTGAGTCTTTAACACATACATTCACGGTGTATTTTTGGTGGCTATGTTCAAATTTGAGTCATATTGGCATGGATCCACGGTGTATGTTTGGTGGCCATGACCTATCTTACTTGACATGGATCTTCGCATGTCAGCATTTATGCTTTGAGTCATTTGTATTCTGAGTATGGAATGCCTACCTCAGTGATGATATATTATTGTACTATTTTTCCTTGTTTGTTGGCAGGTTTTTGACCGACTGTTCCTTGTTCCCTACACACACTCGACAAAGTATTTCAACTATCACTCTGTTATAACTTCATACTTTGGGGGGCTCTATGTTACACATTATTTTCGTCATCCCTATGATTGTTAATGATGTAAACTTATTTGTTGCCTTCAGAGGGGTCAGTGGCCTGAATTCCTAAAGAAAGAAGGGAGAAGAACTTTTCCTGAGAGAAGAAGTTGTGTTTTTGGAGGATTTCCACAGGCTTCTCTATATGCAGGGTGTGAAAATGCCTGATTTCCACAGGTTGCACTATAGCTAGGCTGGGGGGTTTCTGTAGGTTTCTCTATAGCTAGGGTGCAACGACCTTCGTACGTGGGAAAAAATGAGCATCTTCTCGATGCTTCTAGAAGGACAAGCTTCTATGGTGAGGTGGCCTCTGAACGGTTTGGATCTTACTCGCTTTCATGATTTAGTGGCATCATCCTAACCTCCTCACCTTATCCTCTTCATCTTATAAAAGGAGAGGAGCTCTCATGGAGAAGGTTAAATTGGATTGTTATTGAGTTTTGTAGCTTGGAGTTTTTGGAGCTTGTATGTTGGCTTTGAGCTTTGCTTTGTCAAGATAGACTATGAGTAGCTATCAAATCGATTGTCTTAGAATCCTTGGAGCAAGAAGTGTGTGGGAAGAAAGGAACTGTTGGAAGGAAACTTACGACATCAAGGCATCCGGTTGTAATCTCTCTTCCTATTATTTAATATAATACAGTGGCGTGCTTCTTTCCCATAGAATTATCTTTATTTTGTTTCATAATTCCTTGATCATATGCATAGGTTGTCATTGAATATACTTTTTCTACTTTCACTTTGGTTGGTTTGTGTTTCACTGTAGGATCAGTATCACAAGAGCACCAGAGTGAAACAAGAACAACAAATACATAAGGAAGCGACATTTAAAGGTATGTCTCTCGTCTTTTGTTTAGTAGTAAATTTGATGATTAGAGCCTAGGGAAAGCGCCATGTCCTATCGTGTTTTGTTCTAGATATAGGTGGATCTAGGGGGATCAATTCGTGTCCGCACTTAACGATTATCCTAATAACACCCTGGTGAAACATCCTCCTCTCTCTCTGGTGCAATCCCCTGATCTGTCTCTGCCCCTGGCTGGGGTCTCAGCATCCATCAGGTGGGATTTTATCCCTACGGAGGTCCGAACTAATCATCTCCTCATATGTAACTGTCCATTGGTTGTGGCCCTGTAACATCAATAAATACGCCCTCCATGGGCTCATAAGTCATAGGATCATAGCAATGTCAATCACATCTAATCATCAAGTTATTTAAACATGTGCATGAAACCCCCTTTACCTGAACAAGTGCTCAAAAACGTTATGCTATTCTACAAGCCAAGTTTGGAGGGGATATTAGGACGACATATTGGGATAGTGCTCATTGGATGTGGGATGTTCCCGGGTGAAGACAAATCCAGACCATGTGAGTGGATGAGGTGGTAAGGGATGTTTGGGCAATGGGTGCAGTGATAGCAGGGAAATGTATGGCTTGCCTATGGGTGCCTCTGAAGAGGGTGAGTTGCACCTTGCCATGGATGCAAATGTTTCCAAGCCCATTCATGTCTTTTATCTTTTATTCTTATTTATTTTTCTTTCAAGAGGCTAGTTAGGGGACACTACCCTGGCATGGTGACTAGTGGTGGCAATGTTACCCACAAGCATTGCACAGAAATGAGAAGGTTGGCTCATGATGAGACCCCCTTTCTCTTGGCTATGCCACCAAGAGCCAATACCCTGGCGTGGTGACCAGCTATTGGCAGTGTCATACCGTTACATTCCCATGGACCTAATAGGCTGGCTTGTGATGAGACCCCCTATCCTCCAACTAGGTCTTGATTTATTATTTTTTATGGGTCCCTCTGTTTCTTGCTGAGAAGATTTTTATTTCTTTCTCGAGGATCCCTGGGGGAAGCATCTCAAGGTTTCATTCTTTTGGATTTTGTCTTTTTCCAGCTACTTTTACCCTTTGGGCCTTTAGCCCCTTCTTCCCATAAGGCAAGGTACAACCCTTAGATATTTGGCCAACCCAATGCTTGGACCAATGTAATGGGATGGATGAGCGGGAAAAAAGATGAAAGGTGGTAAGTATGGTGGGAATGGACGATGACCTTTCATGAATCCCCCCAATGGAAACTCAAACCCTATGGGAACAAGCTTACTAGGGAATCCTGTCATTCCCCCCAGGTGTGGTCAAGTGGAAAGGCATAAGGTACGAGCACACGTTAGAAGAAAAAATAATTAAATGCACATATTCAAAATTTGAGAATCAAAGTGACACATACCATGATACTCAGACTCATTACCTCATGGAGCAAGACCCATCTCTGCTACAAGACCAAGCCAATGTGATGGATGTTGCTACTGCTGACAAAGTGGAGGCGCTGAAAATAAAAGGATGGGCCCTCCAGGGCCATGCTCAAGTCGATCTAGCTCTCAATACTCCATATCTAGGACATGTGGGCCTCGAGACATAATCTCCTTAGTTATCCCAAGGCTAGCGGATACCACTGCCCATTTTCATCTTGGAATGCTCTAAATGAACCCTCTTCGATAATTGTTTTTACAACATATATATACTACTATGGTAGATGTGCCTTAATGCCTTTGAATGTTGTTGATGCATGCTGTTAATCATTGCTTGTTCCATCACTATTGAATGGTTGTTATTGCACTCTTGATGAATTACCTCTCATGATGACAACTTATCAAAAGGTGTTGTGGTAAAGGCGTTTGAAATTCTCCATTACATACTCGTCTTGGATCAATATTTTATGGGGGATAATCTGATCTAGATACACAAAGGATATATTGTTCATGATCATTGTTTTCTTGATGTTTACCACAAATTTACTACTCTAAAACTTGTGGTAACTAGTGACCTCTGTCATGATATAACTTTTTTATCATTGTCTTTACAAACAATAGCTTTGGCTTGGTTCATCATGGCATATAAAATCACTTATAGTCTCTTATGGAATGATGTCTCTCAACTTGTGGCAAAAGGTTCTTGAAAATAATGTCTGGTGGCACATAATCCGAGCACATAATTCTTGTTGAGAATTATGTGGGATGACACATCTTTGATCAGTTTATTGGATGATATCATAAGTTTGTTGTTTTCCTTGTCTGAGATAATATACTTTGTTTAATCACTACAAATATTTAAGTATATGATCTCTTGATAATGACAAGTGATGCTATGATATGTGAATGTTTTGTCACTAGCATATGAGAATTTGAGAAAGATTTACCTTCCATATTTCTAAGAATGATTGAATGAACACATTGGTTTAAGATAAACATTTTTGAAGCTTGTTCCATAATTAATTATTGATCTTCCTACTCGCACATACTTAAGCTTGTCTAGTATCCTTGAGAGTGGATAACCTTCCTTCTTTACTCAACTATTAGACTTAGCTTGACTCTTAGGAATACCCTCCTTAGGTTAGAAACCTTCTTCCTTACTCTTAAAGTGAAGAGGCAAGACCACTGAGGTGATAGCTTGCCTAATAGTTTCCCTTAAGGTCTCCTATGCAAGGTAGAACTTTTCCTTTAGCTAGAGTTAAAGCAGTAACAGACTATTCACTTTTATTAGAAATCACCTTAATTTTCAACATTTACAAAAGCACAAAAAAAAATTGCCCAAAAATTTACTAGTATATAAAAGACTTAAATGATAAAAAAACTACATAATAGCATGAGACCTGTAGACCCAAAGTTGAGAACTGTAAGTTGTAATAATTACTGCAATGGCAGGAATTCTTTCAAAGACCTGAAGCAAACAAACCGATCAGAATTTGCTACAACAACAGAATTTGAAGCAAGTTAGGAGAAGCTTCTCCTGTGGTAGCAACAGTGATGGGAATGGAAGAATTCTCAGTGGAAGTAACAGAGTTTGGTTCCATAACCGGGTTGGGTGTTGATAGGCGTTCGTAAAATTGAATTGGCACAATAATGTCCAGCCAAGTATCAGTGTTTGAGGTTTCAACCGATCCAATATTGGCGGTTGATTCCTCCGGGAGTTGTTCGGGCTCAATGGTTTGAGACCCGGTTGCTTCGAAAGACCCTCGTTGGTCTAACTTCCGCCTCAAAGGTGGCGGGGGTGGCTCCAGTATAACCGGCGGCAGGCCCAGAAGCCTTCGTGACCGGCGGAGCTCTGAATCCTCCACTGTGTGAGAAGATTCACGACACGCTAAGGTATTCTACACGAATAAACAGTAATACACACTAAAAGAAATCCCCTAAAAGATAAATCAGGCAAGCATTAAACTAGTTGGAAGAACAGTTACAACAACCAACACTAGAGAAACTTACCGGTGCAAGTGCAACTCGAATACGGAAGCACCCTCCGGGTATACTCTGCAAAGCGTGGCCCAATGTCTGTCCTAGGTACCACGGTATACCCCCGCAGTCACCTGTGTATGTCCCTAGAAAATATTGGCAACTAGTTTGCCAGCACGTGAACAGTCACCAGGCGGGTACAGTCGATAGTCGGGTAGACCACAATGAGCAGGGTATCAAGCCTGAAACCTGTCAAGGGTATCGAGAGCAAATGGTCCAGAAGACAACTAAGGACCTCGAACGGATTCGAGACCCACGAAGCTCCGTGGCAAATGCAAACGACGGAATCCCTTAACAAATCCTCGATATGTGTTCTCCATAATGCTCGGTCCAGCTTTGGAGGGGTTATCTCCGCTACCTTTCTTTACGCGACCTCGTGTTTAGCCCCTGTGTTAGAGGGGGGTCCTGGATAACTTTCAATAACTGGACTTCTACACTCCCTATTGACAGACTCCAATGTTTAGTTTGGGTGGCCTTGGAGAATTTACTCTCCAACCTATTCCAAGGCCCTAGTCCTGAGCTAGTGTATGCACCCTATAAACAAAAAGTCTACTTGATTTTAATTAGCATTTCTTTTAATGGGATTTTTAAGTCATAAGGCATGAAAGTGAAACTGATGGTGTGTAAAAGACTCAAAGCAAAATGAACAAGAAATGCTTGGAAACAAAAACTTTTACAAAAATGCAAAACCAACAACTTTTCAACAAGAAAGATTTCTTTTCCTTTTTGAATTTTCTAAGATTTCATGCAAAAACTTATGAAAAAAAGACTCTTTCCTAGCTACTGACGCAACAACATAATCTTCAAACCAAGAAGAAAATGAAACAAGAATTTTTTTTTTTTATTTAATTGCAAAATCACGCAACACGGAAAAATGCTGACAAGCACAAAACCAAGAGAACGAAAATAAAACTCTGGCTTAAAGCGCAGATCGCAAAAAAATCAGAGCAAAGATGCAAAAAAGAAATCAAGACAACATCGATTCTAATACTTGTCTAAAAACCATAACACAAAATTTTTTTCTCTTTTGTCTTTTCTATCAAAACATCAACTAATAAAAACACAGGCTAAGAATAAGAGGTCCTAACCTGCTGACTGTGCAGCCCCAGACTCTAAACCCCTGAGAGGAGCTCTTCTCACCACAGGAGGGGATGACTGCCCCACCCAAGCTGAAAAGCTACCAATCAAGCCCGCGACTGTCACCAAAATAGCACGCGTGCAAACGCGTGCTGAGCTATCACAGCGCGCGGGTACCCGCGGGCTAACCTTGACCAGGCCGCGGGTCTGTATAAAGGCTAAGATAAAACAACACACAGGCAGTCCAGACCTGAAAAAGGCCTCTGGTATTGACAACCAGGGTCTCTAAAAGGCTTGGATGCTCTTACTTTAACAGAAAAGGAAAATTTGCAAAAAGAAAACAAATGCAAAGAATCACCAACACAATAAGACAGACTGAAAACAAGACAGTTAACCAGCAAGACCCAGACAAGATCCAGAAAGCCCCCTGAGAAGGTAAACTTCTGACAGGGAAGAGGAGACTGCCTCTCAAGCTTTCTGAGCCTTACACGCTACTGAAACCTCTGCAACAAGCGTTCAAACGAGGGCTACAGAAGGTTAGGGTGCGGGTTACATGCGTGTAGACCGCGTGTACCTCTGTGTGTCCTGATAATAAATGTCAAGCAACAGTCAAGGAAAAACTGGTATTGATAACTAGGTTCCCTGCTAGCTTTGACCTAACAGACAACAAATAAACAAAGAAACAGAAACTCAACTTCTTTGAACTACCCAAAAACCTTTAATTAAATCCAGAAACCCTAAGAGTAAAACTCCCCAGTGGAGTCGCCAATTCTGTTGTGGGGATATTCTACCCTACAGACTAACAAGCTAGGGCTTAAACTTGCATGCAGATCATGACCCTGAAGAAATTACTTTTAACCTTCTACCCCAAATCTAAAACCCTTTTTCACATGCAAACATGGGAAGAACTGACTAACCTTTTTATCGTCGTTTGATGTAGATCCTCCGTTGCGCTTTATCCCCTTGCTTCTGCTGCTCCTTCCAAAAAGCGATCCTGCAATCAAGACAAAACTACGCATGCATGCTATTGTTCTACTAGAGAGTTAGAGATTAAGCATAAATCGAATGAAACATATAAGACTTGTGCATTTGGGATGGGAAAAGTACTCTTTATTAATCTCAAGATGAATCAACTTACAATGATAATAGAGATCGACCATCGTTCCTTGATTTTGATCCTGGGCTCCTCTTCTTCTTTGTCCTCCAACTGCTTTGCTTGAATGCTCCTAAAGCTTGAGGAAAGGCTAAAGGGTTGGGACAAAACGGATTCGGCAATTGGGCAGAGTTTCTTTGCTATGATTTTCCTCCCTTGAATAGTACCCCTACCCCTTCTTTTATAGGCTAGAAGGAGCTAGGGTTTTAGACGAACTCTCGGCCATGCATGGCTGGGAGTTCCAGTTAACTGACCCAAAGCTTTTCGTTCCGTCGGCAACTTTCTTGATTTTTTGCTTTGTTAGGTAAACGCGGGCTGTAGTAGGCCAGTCAGCATTCCAACGCGTGCAGCAGAAGGCCTGCCAGCATTCCAACGCACCCAGTGATAGGTTAGGGTGCGGGTTACTTAATTTATGAGGTTTTTGAAGAGTCTGTTCAACATGGCTTTGGCAATGAAGGGCAATGAGTTGGCCTGATGCCAGGTAAGCATGGATGGTGCAATTTAAGGTTATAACACATACACTATTCAACTTTACCAGAAATCACCCTTATTAATCAAAAGCTCCCTTAAAAACATACTATCATGGTGTCATAAATAAGGTCGGAAAGCATAACTACATTTCTCAAATCTATCAGCATTTACTTTCAAACTTTAGACATTGTGTCTCAATAAATTCACTAAATTTTGGATATAGTGTCTCATTGAACGAATGAGTGTTTCTTCATACTTAAAGGGCAGGGAAAATGAGTAAATATTATTTTTTAATCATTTTTAAAATATTTGAAATCACTTTAAAACCTATGCAAAACATAATTTTAAAAATTAAAAAGCAGTATTGTGTAAGAGATCACACTAATTAATCAAAAGCTCCCTTAAAAACTTACTATCACGGAGTGATAGATAAGGTTGGCCAGCAGAATAACATTTCCCAAGCCTTTCTATTAGCATTTACTTTCAAATTTTAGACACGGTGTCTCAATAAATTTACTAAACTTTGAATATAGTGTCTCATTAAACGAATGACTGTTTCTTCATACTTACATGGTAAAGCGTAAATATATATTTATTTATTTTAATTATTTTTAAAAATTTTGAAACTATTTTTTAACCGATAAAATTTAAATTTACCAACAATAACTATATATAAAACATAATTTAAAAGTTGAAAAGCATTACTGAATATATACCCGAAAAAAACGATGACATCTGAACCCTGTCTGACGCCACCCTGCTGTGGAAACTGAGCCTTCTAAGGTCATCAACATAACAATTCATGTGACATAAATTGTCTATGTTTAATAATGGACAGACCCCCACGTCCCGTGTATAAAGGATCCCGCAACATTAATATTAAATTTATTACAGTTGTCAGGTTGCATTATATAATTTTTTCAATCTCAAGAAGCCAGTCTTGGGCTCTGCAATAAGAGAAAAAAAATAAAGCCCATAAATAAATTTAAGTATTTAAAAATAATAACAAAATTTAATATGTAATTTGTAATAAATAAATTTAAATATTTAAAAATAATAATAAAATTCACAGTTATTTTTTTCAAATAACAAAGGAATAGCTAGTCAATGAATAATTCTTCATTACTATAATCTTAACATGGAAACTAATAATAAATTGAGTTTTTCTTTTCAAAATCAATATTTTATTAATTTATATAAAATAAAATTAAATTAAAATATTATAAATTTTTTAATTATAAAGATAAACAATATAATCTTAACATGGAAACTAATAATAAATTGAGTTTTTCTTTTCAAAATCAATATTTTATTAATTTATATAAAATAAAATAAAATTAAAATATTATAAATTTTTTAATTATAAAGATAAACAAAATAGCAAATAAAAAAATCAACCTTGCATAAGATTTTTGCATTTAAACATATGAAATAAATCACTTAAATTAAAATTCAAGAAATAATCATAATGGTTATATTTATTACACTTACCATTATTACAATAAAAATTTACTTGAAATTTTTATACATATGCATTTAGAAGGAGAGAACGCATCAATTTAATGTCTAGAAATTAATTTAAAAAAAAAAATTTTTTTATTAAACATTTATATTTATTAAAATGAAAGTTTGTATTTATTATATATTTATATTCATTGAAATATTATTACTCATTGTTATTTATGGTTGGATGGCATAAAGACTTCCGGTCTTAGCTAAATTCTTGAGGAATCATGTAAGAAACCATTTTGCAGAAAAAAGATATTATTAAAAAAAAGAGTCAAATCAAAATTTAAAGAGAAAATGTGGTGTGATAAAGAGTTAGAGGAAAAAAGAAAATTAAGGTATTATAAAGATGTAATCAACCCTAATCTAGAAGATCAAAATTATCTATCTGTTTTGCCAAGTGTAAAGAAAAAAATAAGCATTACTAAGATAAGAACAAATTCTCACGAGCTCCATAGTGAAACTGGGCATTGGTCAATTCCTAAAAAGCCATGGGATTAAAGAGTGTGTCACCTTTGTGACACTAAGAAGGTTGAAGATGAAAAACACTTTCTCTTAAATTATCCAACCTGTACCCATATTAGATCCTAACATCTTAACTCAACAAAAGTATGGTAATCTTGGAAAGATTTTCTTAATGCTTTTTGAACTTACCCTCTTAAGGTCTGATAGACCAGTTCCGAACAAAATTCTAAAGAATCACAAGTAATCACTTACCCTCTTAAGTTCCGATAGACCAATTCGGTCTTAGTGGACATTAATCATCATCATCATCATCATCATTATGAATGTGGATTGATTCATCATTGTTATTTAAGAAAAAAAAAGATACTTAAAATATTCAACTACTAAAACCACCACACTTAAAATATTCAGCGAATAGTTCATAAAAAGGTAGATTTCCACTCTTATGCCTATAAGTCTTGTACTATTATGTTTCCTTATATCAAATTTTAGATGGTCTTAGTGCATAACGAAAAAATAATTTCAACCTAGATAACATTTGAAAAAAAAACAATGTCTTTTTAGTCATTATTGAGACTATCTCAATCATATTCTTTTAATAGTATTTAACCTTAATTTCAGATATGAAATTAAATACTACGCCAATTACAATTATTTAAACTTTTAGGAAAAAAATATTAAAATAAAACTTTACTTACTACTTTATATTTATTAAACACTCATTTTAATGAAAATAAAAAATAAATAAAAACTCGCACGATAATTTTGTGCCTATGCAGTTTGAGCGAGAAGAGTATCACGTGAATGCAATGACTCAAAACTAATTTATACGATTTTACCCCATCTTTTGTATTCATTACACGTTCATATTTATTAAAATGTTCACTAATTTTTTTAATTTTAAATATGAGAATTTTGTACCCACGGAATTTTAAATATGAGAATTTTGTACCCACAGATTTGGCGTGAACAATACACATTATTAAAAAACGACAGAATGAAAGCCAGGTTCTCTTAAAGCACTCGCCATTTCACAAATGCGTGTTGAGTGAACATGTTAAGATAATTCGTTGGTTTTAAATATTTATTTAATTTAGAAAAGAATGTATTGGTATAGAGATATATCAATAGGGAGTAAGTTTTAGTTGGCAAGTAGGAGGAGGGCATATTGGTTATAAGAAGTCGTGAAAAAGGTTGGTTGACTTTCACAAATTTTCAAAATAGATTTAAAATTAAAAAAATTAATAAGTTAAGTAAAATTTTGAGTTATTGGTATATTAGTATTTATATTTATAGGAACATATATAACTTTTTTAGGGCAAGTTTATAATAAAAAAATAGAGTGAATTTCAAATTTCTGATTTAGATCTACCAGATTTAGATCTACCATGATGATGATTGTTGTATTAGATCTACCATGATGATGATTGTTGTATAAAAAAATAATAGAAAAACTTAACTAAGTTTTTTCATCATCTAAGGAAATGGGATGTCATGGGGTGCTTTGAGATAAGAACATTAGCTTTTTCTCTATTGCTATGTAGTCATGGGCATGCTTATAGTTCTAATTATGCAGGACAAGTGTGTAGGTTATGTATTTTTTCTTGGAGGGAGTCATATTTATGGTTTAACAATAGGATAATTGATTTTAAGTTTATGTGGTAGGAGTGGTTTATAGAGTTTCTCCCAAAGTCCACACTCCTTGATATACTAGTATAGGTTTATAATGTTTTTATATGTGGTAATTTCAATATGGGAGATTTCAATGTTTGGACTAAGTTCTCTATCTCTTTATCCACACTCTCGTCTCTAATATCTAGTTGTTACATAATGGTCGGCTTGAGCTTAGACTCAACCCCTTTTGCCAGGAGCTTGGTATTTACAAGTTGTCTACAAAGGTATGGAAGAGTTGAGGATTTTCCCCTTCTACTCTAGGGCATTAGAGATCTTTCCCTACATGTTCTCCTCGGTGGTGCATCCTCCATCCCCTCTCTTTGGTCACTATGCATAGACTAGGAATTCAAGGGAGTGACGTCCATGTTTCTCCTACTAAAATCTCTCAACCATATTGTTTAGGACAAAAAGAAATTATTACAAGATCATAGAGTTCTATATTAATGACATAGTCTAAAGGCTCTACAAATTAGTCACTTTCCACTTGCTCAAAATAATACAAATTAGTCATTTTCCACTTGCTCAAAATAATAGGAAGGGAAAGTGGTATTTTTGGCCTAAAATTTGGCAAGAACCATTTTGAATTGATGGAATTATAGCTATTAAGTTAATAATGCAAGATTAGGTTGGATTAAGAATAATGGAGTGTTAAATTCATTTCTACATTAACTAAAAATAATTTAGTGAGCACAACATTGTAATTTTGGCTAAATTTTCTTAAATAAATTATGATGATAGTAAATGAAAACATAAAAAATATAAAATGTTTAGCCTTCTTAAGCATAAAATTCTAAGAAAAAACTAACCACAAAATTTTTCATATATTTTTTTATCTAAATACTATTTAAAAGCTGTATATATAATATTAATTTTTTAATTATCCTGGATGGGGTGACACGCAGCACATCAATGCCACATCACACAGAGCTAGGCCAGGCCATAAATAAGGCAGGTCGGTTCCCATCCCCTTGTCATTAAGTATGGGAGCCAACCTTAACCACCAGCCTCATGCCATGGGACTGCTCCCTCGCATGAACATACCAATGAGAAAGACAATAAATGTTGGGGGGCGATAATGGAACCTATCTCGTCGCTCCTCCCTGTTATCATCTAGACATGCCTCAACTCTCCCCATTTCGCCTTTGGCTCGCACCAGGCTAGTAATTTCATGCTCTAGTGTGGCCATTGGAACACCCCCTACAATTTAGCCATTCGAATTGTCATCTCGATGCCAAGGAAGAGGGGAAAGCCGCGTTGCAGCCCTGCCTGGTACACCTTGGCTGCAAGACAAGAGACAACAGAGACTGGAGAGAGCGCTCTCCATGGCCCGAACTCAGAAAGTTCAGACAACTCGCAGGGAAATGATGGCTTGGTCACCTCCAATGGCATATGTGGAGGAGGTCATCTCGGAGGAACCCATACAGATTCCTCCAGAGCCTCTTATTTTCATAGTGCCAGAAAACTGGGAGCCTCAAAGCAGCTTCCATGAGGAAGACACTAAGGCAGTCACTGCGACGCACCAAGAAACCAACACCATAGAGGCACAATTGGAGGAGTTCCACATCTGATACATCGAGGAGGAGTTTCCAAAGGAGCTCCTCCATATGGCCACACAAGCTGTTGCACTGTCAGCTGGCTACTATTCTTCCAGAGCCACTGAGCGCGATAAGGACCCTGGGAAGCAGGCAAGAGAACAGGGACATAGCGTGGTAGCGGAGCAACAAGATGGAGCAACAACAAGCGAGGTTGCAGAGGTGGGTGGCACGTCGAAGGAGGGTGGTGAGGTCCTTGCGCCACCTCCCATCTCAATTGCATAGGAACAACGACGTGTCCCACCGCCCTTCTTCCACCCAGAACAATTAGACTTGGTGTTTGACCTGAGAAGCCAAATGGCAGACTAGGTCTACCATGGCACACTCATGAGCCAACGCATAGACATGATGCATGAGGCTTTCTCCAACGCGCTAGCAGGGCAAAGATGTTCAACTTGTGCACGACCTTATGCTCTGCCAGCTCGGAATGGATCGCACGATGAAGATCTCGACATGGCCACCTCTAGGACCAACGGGTAATTGCTTTTGGTTATGGTTATGGTTAGATGTTCAGGCTCTGGTTAGGGGTTCAGTCAGCTCAGACTCTTTACTGTTTAAATCTAGTTTCATTTTCTGTTTTCGTGGTTAATGCACAGACTATAGGCCGCCACCTGTCCTGGTTTCTTACGAGCAGGGCAGATGACAGATCGTCTTTTTTGAACATGGATATCCAACGCTGCCAACTGTTCTAATTTCCGCTAATTTGGTGGAGCAACTAACGACTAAAGACAGATGTTTCTTTTTACTTATGATATAATAAGATCTACCCTCTTTTTTACTTAAAAAAATATTAATTTTTTATATTTTTTTAATTTATAAATGTATTATTTTAAATTTAATTTATTATAATCATATGTATTTATCAACTTCAAACGATAGAGTTTGGGGTCATTTCCACGGAAAGTAGATTGCAGTTGTGAACAAATCACAATAATGGTGGGTTCCAACTTGTCCATGAGTGTCATTTGAAAGTTTTGAGAAAAATAATTGTGACGTAAATGTTCAAAGATTATGACGTAAAGTGAAGTAGAAAGAAGACAAAGCAATATATGTAAAGTGAGATTCCGATCGTCTGCAAAAAGAAAAGTAATAATTATAAATTTAACCGTACCAAAGATTTGGTTTGTTGGGATCGTGATTCCTGGTCATTCATATCCTATGAAGACAACTGGTCCCCTCAATAATTCTGGGCACGTTAAAAGTCCCAACCTCGTCAAAACTGGCTGTGCCCAAGATTCCAATTCTGACGTTGCCGATACGGCAGCC
>CBVK0102660618.1:6804-22087 GCA_900067695.1 Picea abies | reverse complement strand
GCCCCTCTAGTGCAAGTGTGTTATGACACACCATTGCATCTAATTATGAAGCATACTCTAGCACTTGTAACAATTTAACGCACTATAAAATATTTCTAAAAAAACCTTTACCCATCACCTTTCCCAAAACCCTCATTAAAAAAACTCAACCAACCTCCTTCCCCAAAACCACCACAAATATTAAACTCTAAATATTAACTCTAAGAAACCCTCCTCTAAAAGCTTGTTTCACGACACTGAATACTTTTATTAGAAAACTAAATATATCTTCATAACATGGAAAAAGTAATAATTATTCTCCCATTAACTTATATAAAAGCTTCTAATCTCTTCTAACATAGTGGGTTAGATCAATCAATGCAAACGAATTGTTTCGAGGTAGAGTTCTCCATGTGATCTCCCACTCTAGTCTAGTTTGATCTCCCACTCTAGTCTAGTTAAGCCTCGTTGGATTATTGGCTATTGTTGTGATTGGGAATTGAGCTAGCTTCTCTCTATATGTTTTGTAGAAGAGAGGGAGATCGCACAAAGTTTTCCTTAAAAAAAATGTAAAAGCTTATCCAACAAATATATGTTTGTCATTCAACCAATCAAGCAGTGAGGTGTTTCTATTTCATCAACTGATAAAAAAAACCCTTTTAAACCTTCGTTGTTGGATATTTTGAATAAACAAATAAATATATATATTTTGCACCACAAACTAACAAGTTTATTCCTAAGTTTACATCTTAACTTCATAAAGTCAAATGAATTCTAAACCCTGACTCCATGTCCAAATTCATCCCCTTTGAATAAGTTTTTTTTATAATATCAGTAAATAAGTAAAATATTTCCCTTTTTTGAGAAACAACTTTTACAATCTTGAGTTCAAAGATAATTTTTCCTTTTCCTTACTTAGATTTGTGCCTCTCGTTACTTAACTTGCATAACCCCAAAGTAACTTTGCATATCCCTGAAGTAGGCAAAGTGAGCACTAAAGGGAATATGGTGACTTCATGGAAAGTGAGCACTAAAGGGAATAGGGTGTGTATACATTACAAAAAGATAGGAAGAGCACTTTTTATTGGATAGTGGGCCCCTTAAAGATTTTTTCTTATATCTAAGTTTCTTCTTTGTTGTCACATGGTTGATAGTGTATATTTTTTCTTATATCTAAGTTTCTTCTTTGTTGTCACATGGTTGATAGTGTATAGTAGAAATATTTGTTTCTTAGTTAGTTAACTAAGTTTGTCCATCGATATCTATGGTGGAGCCATTTAATGAGCTCCACACATTTCTTATTTATTTGTACATGGATGGTATTCATGTGTTTAGTGTCAATAAAAATTATCTTTTGATAGGATAATCATTAATGGATGTGGAAGGACATGATGAAGGAGGTCATGAGACATGTTCACCATGAGATCAACCTTATATCGACATTAGTCAAGGTTTCTGATGGAGGTATTTTAAGGTAGAATATTTTTATGATCAATGGATTAGTAGGAAAATGAGGCCAATTGTTACATCTTGGGACATCTTCGTTGATTATCGGTACAACTAAATCAAGGGTTAATCACCAGTGGATTGGATAAGATGAACACTACACAATGCATAAGAGGATCATTACATCAACAATTTCCTCTATGATTCATTCATGTCTGATGTGTATGTCCATGTTAGATCCACATGGTTCTATCATGCGTGAATTAGAAAATATAAAAGGTACTGAGCATATAAAAATTGAATATCTTCTGACAATTTTGATAATGACATCTTGAGGTTAGATACATTAAATACATTGCACTTCATTTAATGTTGCTTGTTCAATGGACTCGCTAGAATATTATGTAAAGGCTAGTAGGATCATTGAGAAGATGATTGTTCATTGATTTTACTTGGCGAAGAAAATTCCTAAATCTGAGACGTTTCCCAGTTCATTCTCCTCCTCATCACACCATCTATTCACATTGAATGATGTGAAGAGAGATGCATGTGTTGTGACATCGATGAGACAAAATGTTGATGGTAATTGCCCATCATTTTCAAATGGGTGAAAATTAGGATTCTACGTAAATGTGAGTGCAATGGAATTTTTTTTTATGAGGCAAGATACCATTATACTCTAGTCCATTGCTACCACATGCATCCTCAAAAATGGCCTAAGAAGCCTTACATATACATTGAGAACATATGCATGCATAAATCATGAAATGGTGGTGAGAGTGAGTTTATTTGTGAGCCATAGTCAACACACCACGTGGAATTCCAAATTGTAAATGGTAAATGCTAATTGGTTTGGAGTGATGGAAAATGCAAGAGATCCATGTCTTTAAAAAAATTCCTTCAACATTAAAAAACTTTATATTCGAAAAGGGTCAATATCTAAAATAGGTTAAACATACCCCATTCCCAGTGAAATTTGAACCATGGGTTCTCGAAGAGCCCCTCTACAAGTCAAAAGTATCTTCTCCACTAGAACCTCCAAAAAACAATGAATTACACAATGATATGAGTAGCAGCTAGCCAAATAACCTCCAAGGAATCTTTGTCACCATAGTCATCTCCTGCTTATAAACTAGGAAACTATGCCAATTACAACCGTCAAGATGGTTTATAATTTGAATCAAACTTGCAACCCAATTGCAAAAATAATTGCTAGGTATAATTTATGTTGCTACTAACTTATACTAATGTGTAGAAACCATGTTGCAACCATCATGTATTTAGCTTAACAACACTAAAATGGATGACAAAAGGAAACATAAAGCAACATGTAGTAAAACATCTAATTTCCAAGAATGAAGTTGGTAATTCTTGTTATGTATTAGAATCTTGTAAAGATTGTCTTTACTTGTAAAAGATCAATTATAACACTTTCATATACCATGCATCCCAATATGGGTATTGTGCCTATTATATAATTCTTGTGGAGTAGTTATACATGAGCACTTATGGATTGCCAAAAGAGTTGGGCATTTGTTGTTCCATCCTCCAATTGTTTTTAAGCCATAGAAGGCCACTGTTCAACAAATGGTGGAGAAACTATATTGAAGCATAAAAAGGATCATGACTTGATTGCATCCTTAGCAAGGCCTCAAAGGAAATTGGTGCCATTTACCTATATGGTATCCATCATGTTAGCTTTCAAGTTACTCCAAAAGTATTTACACAATGTTTAGGGTTGTTTCATGAGATTTAGGGTACATGGCATATGTCCAACCTCTGGATGGTCAATGATGGATTTCTACATGGGAGATGATCCACGATAGACTTCGACTTACACATTGGAGATGGTTTTCTCAATGGATGCTTGACCTTGGTTGGGTGCTTGCTAGTCATTCATCCCTAGGGCATTTGAGTTCTCTTGATAGCTTGGGGGATGTCGTTCATGATTGCCATATGGAGAGGTTTTCTTGCTTAGAGAACACCCTACTCAAGAGGAGAATCTTTGTGCATCTTGGAGCAGGACATAAAGTCCTAGACAACATGGGGTAGTTTGGATTCTTGTATGGAAGCTTCAAGTTGTCACGGGGACGCTTAGGTTGTGACAATGTTCATGCAAAGGGAGTGGATCCAATGGAGAATATGGCTTAGGAGGAGCGATGGAGTCCACATGGGCTTGTGGGTAAGGAGTGTGGACACGCCTTCTGTAGCTACTCATCAATTTGAATCCCTTAATTGTGTACAACATCACCTTGGATCTTGACAGGTTTACCCTTGAGTGTATCACTCCACTTGTGAGAGCCTACATGTGATTATTGTAGGTTGCTTATAAGGGCATTAGCTTAGATTGTATTGTTGCCATCACTTACCTTCCATATATATAGAGGAAGGATAGAGCCCTTTACTCATTTCATATCACTCATTATTCTTGTTCACTCTTGTGTAAAGATGTGACTAGGAGTAGCACATTAGTAATCCTCTCTCTCTTATATATTCATTTGTACTTGATCTCTCTCTCTCTTTGAGTCACTAGGGTTTCTTGATTTTCTTGGAGCATATTGAAGTCTAGGATTAGGGATTCATTCCTTGGATATATGGGGATTAGGGTTTTGAGATTAAACCCTAGGTTGTATTTGGTGAACAAGAAGAAGAGAATGAGACATCTTGCCTTGGAGGACTAGCTCGAGTGATTCATGTTTGTTGGATCTCCTTGGTTGAGTTAGATTTTTCCATTGCTTTCCCTAGCTAGAGTTTTTGAGAGCTAGTGTATTGTACTAGACTTTTGATAATGCTATGGCATGGACATGAACTTCATCTTAGGCATATAAATGAACTTTTCATCTATCTAGTACTTGTGTGAATTGAATATTTGGTTTTCAACCATCTATGTTCTTCATGGTTTGTAATTTTCAGCTATATATGTCTTATCGATTGACATAAGTCAAGGGAAATTATATTAAGTGATTTAACATTGTAATTGAAGAAGATAAGGGTTGATTTACTATTGTAAATAAAGGGTTTTCATATTTGGTTTATGCATAATAAGATTTCACCCTAGAGGGTTGAAACATACCATAACACTTTGGTATCTATTCGTTTGCATTACCTAGAAGTTTGAGGTTATTAAGGATTGAATCAAGGTTTGCATTGCTGCTATTTTGTTTTGTATTTCATTATATCCCTAAGGTTAAAAATTCATAGGGTTAAGATCCAAGAAGCCTCGAGTTAAGAGGTGAAATTTACAAATTCCAAATTCTGATAAATTTTCACATGGTATCAGAGATTTTGTGGCTGAGATCGCTCAATGTGTAAGTGGGAGCTTGTGCTTCAATCGAAGATCACCTGGGAAAGGTATTGACCTTGTTGAGGTTGTTGGGTGTGAAACCCTAGGTTGTTTGGGGTAAGCACCTTGACCCTTAGCCTTGGAAGGGTTGTTTCTTCTTTATATTACAAATTTTATAGGATGGATATGGCTTTGGTATCTTGCTTGTCCTCTAACACTATGTCTAGTGTTGGACAATATGTGGACAATGGAGCTTCAAGACATACGACATATGATAGGCCTTTATTCAGCATGATTCGGGAGCAAGAGGGAGACATGAGCATGGAGCTTGGCGATGATGCCACTTACCTTATGAGAGAATTTGGATCCATTTCCTTCTAGACACTTACAGGTGATGTACTTGAGTTGAGTAATATTTTGTTTGTTACTTGGTTGAAGAAGAATCTTCTTTTAGTACCCTATAAGGCATATCTTCATTTTATAGCTAAATTTGATGCTTAGGAGGTCATCTTTAGAAGACAAACCCATGATGTGGCAAAAGGGGTTCGTGTTGGAGGTCTTTATAGGTTACAGGAAGATTCAGTGAATAATGGTGATTTGGTGCATGGTTGTGCCAAAAAGTGTAAGTTATGGCATATGTGTCTTGTTCATTTTCTTTTATGGAGCACTTCCTATCTTGAAGAACTTAGTGCAAGGATTGCAAGACCTCAAGATAGACAAGGAAGGTGCCTACAAAGGATGTGATCTTGGTAAGCATGTCAAGGTTTCTTTTCCTAGTGGTGAACATAGATCAAGAGGGAGTCTTGACCTAATTCATTCATATGTGTGTGTACCTATGTCTTCCTCTTTCTTAACATGTAGTTTGTATTATGTCACTTTTATTGATGATTTATCTCATACGACCTAGATCTATTTTTTGAAGACTAAGGATGAAGAGTTCAATAAATTCATAAAGTGCAAGGTCTTCATTGAAAATCAAACAATAAGGAACATCAAAGTACTTCTCTTCGATAATGGAGGAGAGTATACCTCCACAAAGTTTGATTCTTCTTGTAGGGAAGATAAGATAAAGAGGGAGTTGATAGTGCCTTGCAACTCATAACAAAATAAGGTTGTTGGGAGGAAGAACAAGTCAATTATTAATGCTACTAAGTCTCTAATTAGTGACATGGATTTTCCTATGTGATTTTGGGTTGAGGCTTGTAATACAACTATGTATATCTTGAACAAGTATCCTCACAGGATCTTGAAGGACATGATGTCAAAGGAGGCATTTGCATGTGAAATCAAACTATATTTCATTTATGTGTGTTTGGTTATCTAGTTTATATCCATGTGCCTAAGGAGAAGAGGACAAAGTTGGAACCCTCAAGTATCAAGGGTATCTTTGTTGGATATAGTGAGACTTTCAAGTTTTACAGAGTCTATATTCCATTGCAAAATAAGACAATAGCGAGTAAAGATGTGAAGTTTGACAAGGATCTATGATCTTCTAGTTCATATATTCTCCTTCAATGATTGAGGAGAATGAGGAGGCTATTGTTCCAGAGACTAATTCAAAGATTGAAGACAAGTTAGATTCAAAGGGAGATGAGGTGAGATTATGGTTGGATATGACTTCACCTTATACTCTAGCTCATAAGAGACTGATATGGCTCACTCAAACATTGCAAGAGGCTCAAGAGGATATAGGAGTATTGCGATATTTAGTGAGAATGAGTATACCTCCTAAGAGATATGCTAGCCACGTTGCATTGGTTTCTTCCATCTGCATGCCTTCTAGTTTTCTTGAGGAAGAGAGGTGTGAAATTTTGATGGAGTGTTCGGTATAATTTGTGACAAGGGTGTACATATAATACTTACTTAAAAGTTGTGTGTTAAGCACAGACAAAATTGAAATAAGAACTAGAAACCCTAGATCTACTCTAGATCTATCATTCTGAAGCTTGCATTGTTCATGGAATAAAATAAACAAAGCATGAAAAGAGATCATAACATGAATAGAAAACTTACAAAGAATTAAATAATGTCTTCATACCAAATAGATAGGCCAAATATATAGTTGGGGAGAAGACTTGTTGAAGATTTGCGGGCTCCAAAGCCCCTTCCTGGGGATGGGATAACATGAATAGAAAACTTACAAAGAATTAAATAATGTCTTCATACCAAATAGATAGGCCAAATATATAGTTGGGGAGAAGACTTGTTGAAGATTTGCGGGCTCCAAAGCCCCTTCCTGGGGATGGGTTCTTGGCTTCCTTGGTGTGTGAGATCCCCTCCTACATTGGGTGTACAAGGTACTTGAAAATGAAATGCACTATCAAGAGGAAGAGGTCCTAAAAATTTCTAGTGTAATTTTGGCAGCGTGTCCTTACTATGAATGGATGGAATTATCGATGAATTGACCTCAAGAATTTATTTATAGGGAAAATAGTGTTTAAATACCCTCGATGTGGTATTCAAAATAGTGGTTAAAGATGACTAAATAAAGGTTGAGAATAGCAATTAGGGTTTATAAATTTCTACATATATTTAATTTCCCTTTTTGGCAAATTTGGGCTGGAAACAGTCGAAAATGGTTATTCGGTGGAGTTGTGTAGCTTTTGGGGGTATTTTTTGCACTAGTAGCGCGACATTTAGGGGTAGTATCTATGCTACCCCTTTTTGGTCAAAAATAGGCTTTGACTCAACAACTTCTGTAGGTCAAATAATGGTGGAAAATGAGGTGGAACGGTATATTTCGGTAAGACATGTTGATAATGGTATATTTCGGTAAGACTAACTCCGGGTTTGTAGTTGATGGCAGTGTTGTAGAGTACATGAACAAGATTGATTGATTCTCTAAGATAGAGGGAATTTCCCATGTTGTTACTCTTGCTTCAGGATTCTTAGGACAAGGGAATTGACCTAGTTTGGGTTGTTTTGGTTATCAAACGATTTGAGGTACATGAGAGGGATTCTCATGTTGGTAGGTTGTTGATAGCCTTGCATAAGTTGTTATGTATTCCATGAGCTTCGTATTTCAGGATTCATGAGTTGAATTTTGCATATTTCTATCTTTGGGACTTTGGTAGATGTGATCCACTTGTCTTGATCTTGTATGGAGATGTGATTATGTTTACAAGATGTCTTGGACAACTCATGATGTGGTGTCCATTGAGTTTGGCCCATGATGTTGACTTGGAGGATGATGGAGTTTGGCAAGTTGCTTATGTTATAAGCTTACATTCCTTCATATTCATAGGTGGTTAGTATTCTTTGGAGGATCAAGATGTTGTGATAACATGGGTGATAATTTATTTATAGGAGACAATGGTTGATTTTGGGATTGTAGCAAGTATATATTTGCAGGTAGCAAGTTTGGTGGAGTTGCAGAGGGAGTTGACATGTGTTGGTGTAAATACTCTCCTCATAAAGAGGGAGTGTTAGCTTTTAGGTTACTATGAAAGTGTTTACTCTATGTTTGGGGGTTCTTCATGGGATTTAGGGTACATGGTGCATGTCAACCCTAAGATGGTCGATGATGGATTTTCACGTCGAAGATGGTCCATGATGGAATTTCACATTGGAGATGACTTAGTCAAGGGTTTCTTGACATCAGTTGGGGGCTTGGTTGGCATTCTTCCCTAGGGAATTGGAGTTCTCTTGAAATCTTGGGGGACATTCTTCATGATGGCCACATGGGGAGGTTTACTTGCTTAGAGAATGCTCTATTTAGGAGGAGGATCATTATGCATCTTGGATGAGGGCATCGATCCCTAGATAGCATGGAATATCTTGGATTCCTATATGGAGGCTTGGAATTGGCTCGATGATGCTTGGGTTGCGACAATGTTCATGCAGGGGGAATGGACATAGTGTGGTACATGCCTAGGAGGCATGTTGGAGTCCATATGGGCTTGTGGTAGAGGAGTGTGGGCACACCTTGTGTAGCTATGTCATCTTGGAGCCCTTATTGTGTATGAAATGATCACCTTGGAGCTTGACATGTGTACCCTTGGAGTATAGTGTTGCGCTTGTGTGAGCTTACATGTGATTATTTTAGGTTGCTTGTAAGGGCATTGGCCCTCATCGTATTATTAGTCTCCCTTGTCTCCCATATATATAAAGGAAGGAGAGAGTCCTTTACTTATTTCATATCACTCTTGTGTAGAGGTGTGACTAGGAGAAGTGCACTAGTCATCCTCTCTCTTGTGTATCTTCATTTGTACTTGACATCTCTCTCTCTCATGGTTACTAGGGTTTATTGATCTTCTTAGATCACCTTGAAGTCTAGGATTAGGGTCTCGACCTTCTATATTTGCAAATTAGGATTTTGAGATGAAACCCTTGGTTGTATTTGGGGAAGAATGAGAAGAGGAGATGTCTTGCCTTGGAGGACTATCTTGAGTGATTCATGTTTGTTGGATCTCCTTGGTTGAGCTAGGATTTTTCATTGTTTTCCCTAGCTATGGTTTTAGACAACCAATAGATTATACAAGCCTTGTGATAAGGCTATGGTATGTACATGAACTTCATTTTATGCCTATTAATGAATTTTTCAGCTATCTAATACTTGTGTAAGTTGCAAATTTGATTTTCAACCATCTATGTTCTTCATGGTTTGCAATTTCTAGTTATATGTGTCTTGTTGATTTGATATAAGTTAAGGGCAATTATGTTAAGTGATTTAACATTATAACCAAAGAAGATAAGGGTTGTTTTACTATTGTAAATAAGTGTTTTTAGATATGGTTTATGCATGATAAGATTGTCCTAGAGAGCTAAAACATATCAAAACACTTTGGTATCTTTTCTTTTAGGTTGCGAAGTTTGGGGTTGTTAATGATTGAAATATTGTCCACTGCTATTATTGTTTTGTTTTTATGTTTATTTCATAGCAACTCTAAGGATGAAAACTCACAAAGTTAAGATCAAAGAAATCTCTAGTTAAAAGGGGAAATTTTTGAATTCCAAATTCCAATAAATTTCCACACATTAGATAGATTTTTATTGTGTTATTGTTAAATCTTAAGAATATAATTGTTATTATCTATTGATTAAAAAACTTAGCTTTGCACTTTTATCTTTTTGTTACTGAACTATAAGAAGTTTGCAAATAACATTTTCATATGGGTAGTTTTATATAATTATGTTGATAGGCACTCTTCTCTTAGAATTGTGGTGGTAGTCTCCAAATTTTCCAAAAACTTGTATAGAGTGAATGGTGTGGATTCATTATATTATCTTTGTCATCTTTATGGATGATTGGGGTGCTCATTACTGATAATATAATTATTAAAATTGAAAATAAATAAACAAATGTAAGGAGATCATGTGCATGTCGTGTTGTCATTTCCATGTGGTTGTTGTGTTGTCATCTTAATATAGGAAATTCCGTTGAGTGATGAAGTACATATATTGCGTTCATTAGCTAATAGTTCTACTACATTTTCTAACTAATAGCATAATACTTGTTAGTTTGTGAAGGCAATGTCTATGTCACTATGATAAATTCAAGCAATTATGTGGTTTTTAGGGTCAATGGGAGGGATCCCAGTTTTTTTAAGATTTTTTTAGTTTTGCATAAAGATCAATGAGAATATAAAATACAAGCAACAACTTTTGAATTACAATAACTCCAATTCCAACACCATATATGATTGGGTGATTAATATTAATGGAACTCTAAAGAGTAGCATTTAATGCTTCTTTGCAATTACTTTACAACAACTCTTGAATTACAATAACTCCAATTCCAACACCATATATGATTGGGTGATTAATATTAATGGAACTCTAAAGAGTAGCATTTAATGCTTTTTTGCAATTACTTTACAACATGTCTATTTTTGCTTCTATATAAGTGAGAGAAATCTATGGCAAGATCAATTGTTTATTCTTGTTAAAGAGACATACACTCTCATTTAGTGTTACATAAGTGATACTAGCATTGTTTATGGAATACAATCAAACACATTGATGAACTTAATCTTGGAGTTGAAGTTTATCTAAGAAATTGCTTTGTTCTCCAATCAAATCCACCAAATTACTATGGTGTATGCATACCAACTTTAGAGAATAATATTTCTAGATTTTAGTTTTTTCTTTCATTTTTGTTATCCTATCATAAAAATGAAATAAATAGTTTCCATATATAGTAACATTTATTTTAATTGGTGAAAGAAATAGCACATGATTAATGATAACGGTACATTTGTTTGGTAACAAATCATTTCAAAAAAATAACTATAAATTTGAGGATTATAAGAGGCATGATTTTGGTTAGCACATTGTTTTTAACATAAAAAATATTATAATTTTAATCACTAAAAGAATCAAGATGAATTTATACAATTATTATTATTATTATTATTATTATTATTTTAATATCATACTCATTTTTCTATTAATTTTATCCTATTATTATTATTATTATTTTAATATCATACTCAACTTTTTTATCATTTTATCACAATAAATAAATAAATAAAAAGACCATTAATAAATAAAACAATACATCCCTAAATGCCTATTATTATAATTGTTTTCCTATTATATATGTTTAAACTAGAATGTTCAAAAAGACCTTTCAACTTATTAATTATTGAAAGGATGATTAAAAAGGAGTGGACTTTACTCACACTATCATTATAATTATTTTCCTATTATATATGTTTAAACTAGGATGTTCAAAAAGACCTTTCAACTTGATTAATTATTAAAGGGGTGACTAAAAAGGGGTGGACTTTACTCACACTATAAAAGGTTAATATTTAACATATTCACTACAGGATTTCTACAATTTTAAGTTTTTTTAATTTAATTTTGATTGTTAATTATGGATTAATATTTTAAATTAATTTTACATGTATTTAAAGTAATTATTAGATTGATAATAGTGATTAAATCTTTTTATGCTTTGTTGTACTTTTCTATTTTTTTTAAATAAACTTTAAATTTTCAACATTTTTTTAATTTTTATTGATTTAAAGTAATTATTAGATCGATGATAATGATTAAAAGTAATTATTAGATTGATGATAGTGATTAAAGCTTTTTATGTTTTGTTGCACATTTCTCATTTTCATGGAATAAACTTTGAATTTTCAACATTTTTTTTAAATCTTATTTTAATGATATAATATATTTATATATTTTAAAATTGTAAGTGAAAATTTTAATATATATATATAAATTGTTTAATTATTTATTAATCTTTGTTTAAAAAATATAGTGATCAATTCACTTCAAATTATTTTTACTTAATATCAATTTACTTGTTTTGTAAAAAAAATTGTTAATTTTACTTTCTTCAAAATAAAATAAAAAATGTTTTTTTTTTTTAATTTTTGAAATTATATAATTTTATTTTTTGATTGTCTATAAAATTCAAATTACAAAACAGTTATGCTTGGAGGTGACAATTAAATATTAAAAAATAAATAAATTTTTTTTAACAAAAAACTAGTAGTTTTACTTTGAGGAAGAAGTGAATGTGACAATGATTGATGGCCTCTCACATTATCAAAGAATTAACTTATGAAAATTAACATTGAATTGATGTCACTCTACCAAATTGGACAAAATCCAGCTTTATTTGTTTGGGTTTGGTTATACCCAATCAAATCTGGTTGGGGATCAAGCTGGCGAAATTTTCATGGAGGTCCAAGTATCCACATATGAAATTGGCCCGCTAATGTGGAGTTTGCATGTGGGTTAAAAAGCAGAAGACTTTGAAATAATGGTTGTGCGAAATTAATTGATGAACAAGATGGATGGTTGCAATGAATATAGATATATAACACTCTCTATTTTTAACACCCTCCACCACCAAAAAGTAGGGCCATGGAAAATATATCGTAAAAGTGTGAGATCTCACCCATCAAATTCCCACCAAATTTGGCCTCATCAAATTATTAATAACATAAGAATTTGGGCAATCTTTTTCCACGTTATTGCAGAATGTGCTAGTATTGAGAATTAATGTAGAAAGCAATAAAATAATACAATGGACATCTGATTGATGACACAATAGGTACATTGATGTGACTGACAAGTCAGAGTAGAGTTAAAGCTCTCCATTTGGGTAGTGGAGAGGACACATCACTCATCACCAAATTTGGGGAATTTTAAGCTTTGGAGATCGAGGAATCTGAGGAGCTCTTGGTAATCAACATAGGAACCTGAGCCATCCCTTCTCTAAAGTACATAAGCTGGACTAGATGACTCAATGATGGCCTTGGAATGCTCCATATGTAGATAATTTTCCCTACAAGAAAACTTTCTCAGAGCAATGGTTGCCTCTCCAGACACATATAATTCTTTATAATCTAGATGTTTCAAGAGGGGAAGGATGAGTTTGGTTTCTCTAGTAGGGAAGGTCCGAGCAAGGCATCTGATCGATTTTATGCAAGGAATCAAAATTAATATTTAGAATCATCTTCTTGTATAATTCTAAGAAGTTAATTGACCAATTCCTCAGTAGCAGGAGAGTTGATCTTAAACATAGATCTTCTCAAATAAGGATACTCCTCTGCTACAATTGCAATCTCCATCATTGAAATGACTGAATTAAACTGCACTTCACCTTTGCCCTTTTCTAATAGTATTGCAAAGCAAAGCAAGGCATTGGACTCCATTATACTTTTACAAGTCTTTATGTCATTCTTGGCAAGTTTCTAGAGATTTGTAATGGCTTCTGCCTTCATTGAGGTCTTTATAATGGATCCTTGCCTTTCATATTTAGACCTGATAAAGAGGGCATTCTTATGTCTCTACAAGTTGCATGTTTGGTGCCATTATCATGTTGTGGATTTGGGGAATCTCTATTATCACTACTATTGTATAGGAGGAGAGCACGAGGCTGAGGTTGGGGCAATCTATAGATGCACACATTTGCTACCTCTTTCAGTGATCAAAAGTCTTACTCCTATCTAATGTTAAAATTTTCCTTCACCATTTGATTCGCTTTCTCAATGATTATTTGTGTCAAATATAATATACCCCAAGCAAACTATAAGAGAAAAGTAGATCGACAAAAAAATAAGCTTCAATAATTATTCCAAGCCTTTTGCACATTTGAATTCATTTGTAATCTAACATACACAAGTTTATATTTTGCAATTCTACCAACCTTTTTATTCTTAATATGATTTCATATGTAATTTGAATATGTGCATTTTATTTTCTACAATACTACTTAGCCCTTTCCAAATATGAATTGATTTGTAATCTAATATGAACAAATCATTTTCTGTAATTTTACAAATCCTTCTGCAAATATCACTAAATGTGTAATTCAATGTGTGGCAGTTTATCTTAGAGAATTCTACTACCTTTTGCTAGTATGATTTAATCGGTAATCTAATATGTGCAAGTACCTTATGCAATTATATGGAGCCCAACACAAATATGATTTCATTTGTATTAATGAGTATTTTAGCAAAGGTAAAGAATCATGGGATTTAAGGGTTTTTACCATGAATGTGTAAATTGTCAAAAAACCGCCAAACATCATAGATGTCAGTTGTAGCCAAATCAACATGCTAATTCAAGAGCCCAATAATCCTCCCAGAAATATGCACTCGTGTCTCTTGGTTGTGATCGTTGTTGTCGAAAAGCAAGGGAAGGCCAAAAAGGTCAAGACAAATGCACTTACTAGAATACTGCCAAAATTTTTGACATGAAACAAACAATTTCAACAAGGTGCATCCTATTTTTCCTATTTTCATCACTCTAGTGTTGTCATTCCATCCCATTCACTTTGCACAAGAAATTTTAAGGTACCCACTAGTACTTGCCCTGTCTCTTCGAGTTGATTTATGTGTCTCTAGTTTCATGAAGAAATGTCTTGTGTGGTGACTCTCGAGAGCCCATTTGCATGAGCAAATGCATAATAGAGAGTTGAATGTTATTAGCCATGTTTGCATGAGCAAATGCATAATAGAGAGTTGAATGTTATTAGCCATGTTGAGATGTTGCATGGAGTGCATGTGGCACACATACATGAACAAGATCTCTATAAAGCTATAATAAAATAAAAACTATGCCCTTTGTACACAATCACTCTACCGAAAAAAAAAATGTGCAACCACCAAGTAGAGGAATGAACAAGATCTCTATAAAGCTATAATAAAAACAAAAATTATGCCCTTTGTACACAATCAATCTACTGGAAAAAAAATTGTGCAACCACCAAGTAGAGGAGTCATAAAGGTGTTATAAAGTCATACATTGTCAAAAAAGAAAACATTAGGGGTTATGAAATTTGCACTGCCCTTGTATTAGTAAAAAATGAAAACATACATTAGGGGTTATGAATTCTGCATCACCCTGATATTAATATTGAGGCTTCTCACCCACAACGAGCTCCTCATGGTGGAGTCCTTCAAGTCAGGCCAAGCTATTGTCCTTTTGGTCTTTTGCAATGTGAAACCTTCTAATCTCCAGCATGGAACATGCATTGAATCCCTGAACAGCGACAAACATGAGCAGCGAGATGACTTGAGATATTGGGTCCCTATGGAACTCTCCCAAGACAAGGTGAGTCCCTATGGAATGCTCCCAAGACAAGGTGAGAACTTGGGTTCCTAA
>CBVK0102660596.1:0-36351 GCA_900067695.1 Picea abies | reverse complement strand
CTCTTCCGATCTCACTATTTGATTTATTTATTTTTTATTTTTTTTATGTCTTTTTCAATAATTTTGGAAAAAGAATAAAAGAATGTTACGTTCAATAATTTTGGAAAAAGAATAAAAGAATGTTACGTTACAAAGGAGGATCGAGTGTCGTAAACATACTAGTTCCAAGCACATGAAACACAGGGATGCTCAGGGAAAAGGGACATATGCAAGAAAAGGACACTCGAGAAAAATCCTCCAGGGGCCACAGGTGTTAAGACGCAGAGGCAAAGTGCTATAGGGCTTGCATATAAGGCATGCTTCAGATGGTTCTGTTGAGAGCAACATGGAGCCGGCATTAGGCCAAAGACACGGGTATGCAAATGCAGTTAATAAGACACACAATGGTAATGTCCTTCAATGTAAGTTTAACGAGCCCAGAGAAGTTAAGCTCGATGGTTTTTCATATTTAGAGAGTCTGAAAAACGTAAGAGGAGACTCCAGTGGGGTACCTTTTTCGAAAGTAGTCTAGTCAGTTCAAAAAAGGGGTAAACTAGCACCGAAAAGACGTTTATTCAAAACCATTTTAACGAGTGTGATAAAGACACGATCACTTGGCCATTTTTTCATTTTTAAGGAGTCTAAAAAAATCTTAACTATGGACTCGGTCAGGAATGTTATTATGGACCATTTTAACAAGTGTGAAAGAATAAAGTCACTCGGCGATCTTTTCAATTTTAGGGAGTCTGAAGAGAGCTTAACTATGGACTCCGTGGGGGTTCCTTTTTCATAAATTTAGTCCCTCAGGCCCAAAAAAGGGTTAAAATGATACCTGAGAGTACTCTTCTAGAGAACTGAAGTTCCTTAGAGTATACCTTTGTTCGTACAGTTGACCATCTGGACCAAAAAAGGGGTAAACTACCACTGGAAAGACGTGACTTCAAACTTCATTTTAACGAGCGTGAAAGGCCACAAGATCGCTCAGCAATATTTTCATGTTTAGAGGGTCTGAAAAGTGATTAAAAGAAGACCCTTTGGGGGCTATGACTCATGTATGAAACCGGTTCAGGTAGAGCCTGCTGCCAGGCTCAGACCAAGAGTCTCTTCGATAGTCAACTTGGGAAGTCTCCCAAAAGGGAAGAAAATGCAAACCACGGTGTAAGTCCTCCTATGGTATAGAAACCATAGTCATGGCTTCAAGGATAGCCTCATCTGTAGGCAATTCAAAATCTGAGAAATCAAGCAAACAAGGGTCAACAGTCCCAAAGGGTGAAGTAAACTGACCATACTCCATATGATGATGGAGGTTCTAACCAGGACTGGTAGAGTCTATCAGCGAAGAATCACGATCATGAGGGCTTGAGGATCTACTAACAACAAGATCAAACTCAAAAGGATACTCAAGCCCACTTGGACCAAGAGGGGGAAGCAAGGGCTCCCATGCCCCCATTGGATACACCAATGTATCAATAGTTGATTCCAAGTCTCAATAAGGAAAACATGATTGCATAGGTTCCTGCTCATAAGCCATTGAACACCGAGGATAATATGCCACATAATTAACCCATGGCGGGGTAGAGTCTACACGAACGCTAGGAACATATAAAGGGGTAGTCTTAAATAATGTCGAATTAGGATGGTGATTATCATATTCCAGCTGCTCGATAGTGACAATGCTTCCATTGTGAGGGAAATGCATCACCCGGAAGAGCATAGATACCACAGCGTTCATAGTATATACATAATCACGCCCGAGAAGCATATTGAAATCTAACAGGCCTTACACCACTATAACATCAACAAGGACAGTCTTCCCACCTAACGAGATAGGTAACTGAGGAAGAACCCCCAAATATTCACTCGAACATCTATCAAAATCCAAAATCTCATGGGAAGAAGACAAAATCCTGGGAGATCCCAAGACTTTCCAAACCGAGGAGGATAAAATACTTGCACAGGCTCCTTAATCCACAATACATCGATAAATGTTTGTTGAATTAACTTCACCCCTTATTTGAAAGGGTGTAGAGGAAGGAAGACGAGGCTCAACAAGGTCATTCCAATCAAAGGAAACCATCTAGGGCTTGGAGGGGGTGTGCTCGAAGTGAGCAAAATGCCCCCTTGTTCTAGAAGTATTGAACCAAAAATGCTAAAAACATATTCGGTAGACACATCACTCCCCAAAAGAAGAGTGGGATCATCCAATGACTGCATCGGCATGACCACTTTCATAACCAATCGATGAATAGGCTGCAGGACTACATGGTCTAAAGGTGCCTCACCCCCCAAAAGAGGAATGGGATCAGTCGATGACTGCATTGGCATGACCACTTTCACAACCAATAGATGAATAAGCTGCAAGACTACATGGTATAAAGGCACCTCACCCCCCAAAAGAGGAGTGGGATTAGCCGACAACTGCATCGACATGACCACTTTCTCAACCAATGGTTGAATAGACTAGGAGGAAACCTCAAAAGACTCAAAATCAGAAGAGCTTGCAGACAGGGACCACAATCTTTGTACCTCTAGAATGCCAGGGCACAAATGAGTAAGGTGATCTCCCTTGCAAAGCTTACATCCTATCCGTCTAGGTTTCTCAATAGAATTAATGCCCCTAGCATGACTAGCAGTGGTTGGTTGCACATCTCCAACATGACTTGTAGAGGTTAGTGATGGGTTGATAACATGACTTGCAGAGGCTATAGACCTATTACCAGTATGACTAGCAGTGACTGGACTTTTTCCCCCAGCATGATTTGCAGAGGGTGAGTGTGTGCCCCCAGCATAACTTGCAGAGTTTGGGTGTTGGTCTTCAACATGACTTGCAGAGGTTTTCAACCTATCTCCAACATGATTCGTAGAGGTTGGTGATATCTTCTTCCTATTCTTCCTCTTTCTATTTCGTTTAGACTTCCGGTTACTAGTAACTGTACTTTCACCAAAGGTGGGAGAAGGAGGAGGAGAAGACTTTGCTGATGAAGAAACATCAACAGGGTGCCCATGACATAAAGTGCTTAACTGAGAAGCGTCAAGAGAATTTGGGACATTTGGAATGGTACCCAACCAAACCGATAATCCCACATTCAACCCAGGAATGTACAAAGTGGCCATCAAAGGGACACCAACATTTCCGAAGAAAGGAAAAGCACAAGAATCCCCTTGCAAAGGGGTTCCTTGGTTGGTATCATCAGGAAATTTAGCCATGAATATCTTTTTCATAGGTTCTCCCCTTGTGGGATCATTCAAAACCGTAAAATTCTCACACGCTGACTCTGAAGAACCAATGTTATCAAAACAACGCCTATAAAGAGGCGACTCCTCGTTTCTAAGCGGAATACTGAAAAGTCCTCTAAACCGGCGAAGTGGGTGGTCTACCACCCTAGGTCAGAGACCCAAATCCACTAACTAACTGACTCACTATCAAAAAATAAGGAGCACAGAGCACACACTAAAGGTTCCTAAAGGAAAATCAAGCAAACAACTAACTAGTTGGAAGAATAGTTACACAAACCAACACTAGAGAAACTTACCAGTGCAAGTGAAACTCGAATACGGAATCACCCTCCAGGTATACTCTGCAAAGAATGGCCCAATGTCTACCCTAGGTACTGTGGTATACCCCCACGGTCACCTATGTAAGTCCCTAAAATAAAGGCAACTAGGTTTCCAGCTCATGAACAATCACCAGGCGGGTACAGTCGAAAGTTGGGTAGACCACAATGAGTAGGGTATCGAGCCCAAAACCTGTCAAGGGTATTGAAGGCAAGTGGTCCGGAAGACAACTGAGGACCTTGAACAGATTCAATACCCACGAAGCTCTGTGTCAAATGCAATCGAAGGAATCCCAAGACAAACCCTCTATATGTGTTCTCCACTACGATTGGTCCAGCTTTGGAGTGGTTATCTCCACTACCTTTCCGCATGCGACCTCATGTTTAGCCCTTGTGTTAGAGGGGGGTCCCATATAACTTTCACGATACTAGACTTTGACGCTCCCTAACTCAGACTCCAATGTTTGATTTTAATGGCCTTGAAGAGTTTCCTCTCCAACCTAATTCAAGGCCCTAATCCTAAACTAGTTGGTTGACCCTACAAACATAAAAATTCTAATGAATTTTAGATTTAGAGTTGATTTTTATGGCTTGTCTTAAGTCAAAGGTTATGAAAGTGAAACTAGTGATGTTTGAAAGATGAAATCAAAAATAAACAAAAAACCTTCACTTAACTCAAATCTTAAACAACTTTTCAAACTTAAAAATTTTTCGAAGATCTTTGAACAACAAACTCAAAGAAGGATTTCACTCGACTGCGAGCTACTTATGATCTAAGTAAACCATCAAGAACTTATGAAAGCAAAGACTTTTCCCTGGTTACTAATGCAAAACAACACTTTTTAACCAAACAAAGAAAATAAAAGATCATTTTTTTTTTATTTGAATGCTCACAAAGCAAAAAGGAAAAAATATCAACAAGTCAAAACCAAGAAAACTTCTGGCCTAAGCATAGATTGAAAAGAGTCACTTTAAAAATCACACACAAGAAAATTAAAATTGGACTCTCACACTTGTCTAAAAACCCTATAAAAGAAAATTTTGAGGAAAACTTCTAAATGAAAAAAGAAAGCTATTGTTGTGATCAAACCTAAGTTACTGACCGCTATGACAGAGACCCAAAAATCTGAGAGGTATATCTCTTGTCAAAGGAAAGGATGACTGCCTCACTTTCAACAAAAATCTTCTCCTTAAGCACACTGCTGACAGTTCAACAGCAAGTGTGTGCACATGAGTTGTGTAAAGTCAGAGCGTGTGTACACGCATGCTGGCCTTATACAGGCCGCGTGTATCTCTGAAAATCTAAGACAAATGAAAATTCAAGCAAGCTAGCCCAAGCAGAGACTGTTGGTACTAAGAACCAGAATCTCTTGAAGACTCGGACACTTACTTTAACAGAAAAAAGAAAACAATTCAGGGAAAAATTCATAGAACAAACCAATCTAAGGTGAAACCTAAGCTATAGACTGCAAACAACAAAGACTAGAAAGAGTTCCAAAAACCCCCTGAGAAGGACTATTTCTGACAGGGAAGAGGATGACTGCCTCTCTAAAAGAAATTTTCTGGAGTCATACATGTGATTGACACTTCCTCAGCTAGCATGTACACGTGGGATGTGAGAATGTAGGGTGTGAGTACACGCGTGCAGACCTTATACAGGCCACGTGTACCTCTGTGGGTCTTGGGAAAAAAATAAAGTCAAGCAAAGAAATAGAGATAACCAGTATGGAAGACCAGAATCTCTGTTAGCTCAGACTTTTGCAGAAACTTAAAAAATAGGAAATGAAACCAGTTTTTAAAAATACCCAAAAAAAAAAAAATCCCAGAAACCCTAGATAATCCCTAGTATGGTCACCAATTCTGTTGTGAGTGGGAAATCCCTCTACAGACTAGCACTTAGGGTTTTATCATGCATGTAGAAAAGACCTAAAGATTCCTACTTTCTACCGTCATCCCAGACCTAATCCCCATTATTCTTAAGCAAATACGTAGTTAAGAAGATCAAGTGAGCATACCTTATTTCGGGCATTTGATGTCAATCCTTCTTCGCGCTTGATCGCTCTTTGACTACATCTCTCCTCCCAAGGCTGACCTGCATTCACACAAGACAAACAAATAACTCCACATGCATTTGATATATTGATTAATGGGTTAGAGATTCAATCAACATGTATGCAATAAACCATGAAAACCTCATATGGTGGGACGGGAAAAGTACTTCTTTATTATTAACTTCAACAAATCAACTTACAATGGTGAAGTTGGCCACTGCTCCACAAACCTGGTCCTGGGCTCTTCTTCAATTGTCCTCCAACTTCTTTGCTCTATATTTCTCTTTACACAAGGAAGGCTAAAGGTCGGGACAAAGGGAATACGCAATCGGGTATAGTTTCTTTACTATGATTCTCCTCTTCCAAATGGGACCCCTAACCCTTCTTTTATAGGCTAGAAGAAGCTAGGTATTTGTTCAAACCCTCAGCCATGCATGGTCGAAAGGTTTAGTTAACTCACCCAAAGTTGTGTGTTTCGTCAACAACTTTCTTTTTTACGTGCTTTTGTAGGTACACGCGGGTTGTCTTGGGTCAGCTAGCATGTACACACATGCAGTAATGGAGCAGGGCATGTGGGCCTTTATAAAAGGGGTTTTTAAGAAGAGTTGTTCAATAGTGTTTTGGCAAAGAAGGAATTTGGGATGGCCCGATGCCAGGTAAGCATGTCTGGTGCAAATTAGGGTTATAACAGCTGCATAAATTGTTGCCATGTTTCCTCCCATGTCTTCAACTATTTTGTCCCCCTGAATGTTGTGGACAATCCTCATTCTTTCTCCTTTGTGATGGAAATCCCTATATAATTTATTTATCTCACATCCCCAAAATTGTATAGGTTATTTCCTTGGCCTTTTCCCAAAATAATATGTTGTCTTGTGCTCATTTTGGGTTGATTGTCCTTGTTGATTTTATTGGAATTTGTTCTTGAAAAATGGTGGCTTGAAACATTTATGCCTTTGCTCCTTCTTACCCTTCATCTTGTCATTCCAAGTCTTTTGGAAGATTGGCCTCCCTCTGTTATGTTCATAAAGATGTTTTGCTCTCATTATGGTTTCCTCCAAGGTACTAGGGCTATTATATTGTATCTTGTCATTGTAGAAGGATGGTAACCCACTAATAAACCTTTGGATTTTGAGTTTCTCATCTTTTATGAACTCCACATACTTGAAAAACTCAAAGAACCTCTTCTCATATTCATCCATTGTCATGCTTCCCATATTTATTTTAAAGAACTCTTTCATCTTCTTTTCATAGTAATGCTTAGGAAAATATTTCTCTTGGATATATCCTTTGAACCACCTCCATGAGATCTTATTCTCATAAACGTGCTTGGCTTGCTTAAGTCGATCCCACCACATGGCTTCCTTTCCTTGCAAGTGGTAGGTTGCAATTCTTGTTTCTACCTTGGAGGAATAATCATGCAACTGGAAATATTTCTTCATTTCCAATAGCCATGCCTTAGCCTATTCTCCCTTCATGTGCTCACCAAGGAAAGTTGGTGGCTTGATTTTCCTAATTTCACCTTGCAAGATGTCTCTCTCAATCCTTATCTTTTATCCATTAACAGGAGAAACACTTGGACTAATTCATGGCTCTAAACTGTCATGAGCTCTCCTAGTGGATTAATATAGGGAATGATGGTTCCTACTCCTACTTCTTGACTACCTATCATTCCCATGATCATCTCTTATGCTATGGGATTTGGATGTTGTCACTTGTATAGCATTGGTTTCTTAGTTTGTGATGAAGTCCTTATTGGCTTGCTTTTACAGCATGTTCAGAATCTGAAGTATTTCTTCTTAAGCCTTCATAACCTTCTCATTATTATCCTACAACTATGTACTCCTCTTTGTAGGCTCCTAATAGTTATAGGATCCTACATGTCTCTTCTTTCATTAGACTCAAACTCAACATTTCCCATGCTAACATGTATCCCTTTGAATTCCTCTTCATGACTATATGACCCTTGGTCATATTCCATTTCTATGGCTCTCATACATAAACTAAATTTCCTTCGTGAACCTCTAAATTCTTCAAGAAAATGCACATGCAAATAAATTTATGTTAGACAAAAATATATGCATACACAATTCTAGAAAATAATGCATAATTTTTTCTACCCCTTAATGCCACCAGTAATATTATTTTGAGTTGACTTCAAAATTTACTACTCAAGATAATTTTCTGGGTTGATAGATGGATTCTCCTCCTCGAGACCTTTCCATCAATTTTTCATTTTCTCAATTCTCAGTTCCATATAGAAAGCTATGGTCTTCAGAAGTTTTGATTGTTTTCCCTTTTTAACCCTATATGTTATAGGTGTCACATTCCTCTCCAATATGACTCCATGGTTGACTTCTACAATCCATGATCTTTTCATAGGTTTCTCATGGACACCAAACTACCTCCTAAGCTAGGATTTATGCCCTCTAGAAGTAATATGGTACTAAATTTTACCCTTAACTGTTTAGCCTATAAATTATTCACACAAGCTATGTTTTGCGCTTATAATATCTCATTGGAAATATCTCCTTGAGCTCTTTTATTTGAGCTATAAATTTAGAGTGTATCTTGGCACACTCTGTTCTCATGGCTTTTCACTACCTAAACATGTCATTTAGGCCCTCAAAAATGCCCTGCAATTTTATGACCAACAAAAACAATACAATTTTCTGATAAATTTAATTGGTTATTGTTGTTATGGCACTGATTTTATTCTCAGTCACCAAGGAAATTCTTCTCCCTTCTCTCACTTCTATAATCTTTCAATCTGATCTAGTCTGCAGGCTTCTTCCACCGAGCACCGGGGAAATACTTCCCTTTCTCCTCGCAAAAATTTGATTCAACTCCAATCTGGTCCACCGGGCCACCAGGAAATGTTTCCCCCTCCCCTCATAGAAATTCAATTCAACTTTGATATGATCAACCAAGCACCATGCCACCAAAAAAGGTTTCACCCTCCCCTCCCAGAACTTCAATTCGACTCTAATCTAGTCCACTAAGCCACTGGGAAAGGCTTCCACCCTCTCCTCTTAAAAAAAATTATTGAATCTGGTCTAGTCCACTAGGTCACTAGCCTACCCAGCACTATTTAGACATGCCTTCCTAATCCCTTCCAACAATTAACCTCTCACCAAGCCACTAACCACTTCACTTAAGCCTCCCATCCAGCTCCCCCAATCAACTCTGGTCCGATGAATGGCTTCTCTTGTGGGACTTGACCTCTGCACCATTCTTCCACTAAAACATGGAAGTGAGACAAACATATCTCAAGATAATAGCTAGCATGTACAATGGATTACTCAGCCCTGACTAGGCATAAGGGTTGGGCACTGAGGTGGCAACAAAAAATTACTCTATGCACAAGCTCCGTCAGGTTCTATGGCTCTTTGTGCTTCATGAAAAATTAACAAAGGGTTCAATTTTAATTATAAAAAATTAATATGAATCCCTTTCCTGTGCAGGTGGGATCAATAATGTAGTTCGCAGATCGACAACTAGGAATCCATGCAAAGGCTTGATTGACGGATGTTGAGCATTGTCTTCCAGGAATCATAACTTCTAATCTTGATGCCCAAATTAAGAAAAAGAGATATCAATGGAAATATAGAGACATGAGGAATTACTTGAACTTTATTTCCATGACGGTCATGACAGTGTTAAACCACAAAAATTATCCCCTCCAATGTTTTCCCGTAGAAAAAATAATTTTCACCCAAAAGAAAAATCCCATCCAACAACTTTTGTTTTCAAGTAGCAGACTCTTGCAGGCCCAGTGTTATAACCTTCTACTCTGATACCATAATGTAATGTCATGTTGACACTTGAATCCGTTAAGACAGAACTAGAAACCTCATGAGGATGTAAATCTCCCTGCATTTTTATAGAGGTGGTACTCCTCTTTGATTTAAGATTTTCTTGGGATTCTAGATATTCGGAATATGGGACTTGACAGAAGTTCACCGTAGTGATTCAAAGAAATATAAATATTGCTAGAAAAATAAAAGGAAATTTTTTTCTTTTATTTTTAAAGAAAGTTCCTGAGAAAGGACTAGGAACCGAGCACATTCACACATTTAAAGAAAACAAGCAAAATTTCATCACATCCATCATATTTTAAAATAAATATTTTTTATCACATAAAAATAAAAAGAAGATGAACTGCACGTGTAAGAGAAATTTAATAGAGTGACACATGGGAAGCTCAAATAAATATAATGATAGATCAATCTCAAATACTTTATATTCTAAACTCATGGTTACAAAGTATGGTTGAGATTGTTCCTGAAGTAGCTCTCTTGAAATCTCTAAAAAACATATAGTATGTTACATATTATTTGAAATTTAAAATGTGTTTGTCTTAAAGACTGGGATTGGGGCTCCCATAGACCATAAATAAAATATACACAATAATGAATCTTGTAGAAGGAATATGGTGGGTGGTAAAAGAACAGCAAGACCTGGTAAGAATAAAAGAGAGGTTATCAATCTTCGTTTAAACCTTTCTATTCAAATAAGTGGACTAAATGGATCAAGGAATTAATAAAGAAAGAAAGATGTGATCAGTGTAAACTTACTGTGATGGTCTCTCGTGTCTTCACTTGCTTGCTAATATCCTTTATTTTCTTCATTAACGGTTACAGTAACCATCTCAATTGTTTCTTTCCCCTCGATGGTCAATTTGTCGATCGCTTTCTTAAACCATTCTTCAATATAAATTTTCATTGGTGCCACGTTGATTTCATGCTGGATTTTGATGTTGAACAACTCACCCTCCAAGTCTCTCCAATCAAGGGAAATTCCATGTAATGCTTCTTCAATGTCATGATTTTTCATGGAGTAGTCCACTAGCCAGTTCTCTATGTCATCCTCATCATATTCAAGTATACCATAGAACTTTTTAACTGACAACCCTTTAAAAATATCAACATGTTCTTCAAACTGTTGCTTTGTGAGGAATATCGAGTTGAGAATTAGTTTGGGGTCTTGTACTTCATTAGTACTCTTGGCTAATTCTAGCTCTATGATCCTCTTGAATAATTATTCCCTCTTTGATATAGCTTGGTTGCATGCTTGAATAATATTATTCAAGTTTTTTATCTTCTCTTTCCAGCACGCATTCAACTATTTTATCTGGCTTGGGGAGGGCATATCCTCCTCTTTTCTCCTTAGTTTTGTCATGTTGGAAACTCTGTTTCCAAAGGGTAGTACAGCATCAAGGTAAAAACCTTCTTCATTTTCAAGTTTGCTCACAAATACTCATGGAAGGCATGCACCCTCGATCCAAAAGAAGTAATTTTTTTCGAAGTTTCCTAAGCATCTGTGATCAATTCCATTATTTTATTACTATTTCTCTCCACATAGCTCATGGCTGATGTAAGTAAGCTTGAGGATCCTTTTAATTTAGCAATGGGTGTGTTGGGTCCAACAATTTTCAAAGTACTAGAAAGAAGTGGAAGAAGCATTAAGGCGTATTCCAGTTCCTTGATCCTTTCTTTTAACTTTGTGTTTTCCGCTTCAAGACCACCAATGGAGTCATCTAGTGCATCATCAGTTTCTATACGTATTCTAGAAATATGGGAAGGCCACATATCTCTTACATCAACCTCTGAACGACATTTTCCTTTCTTATTCTTCACATCACTTTTCTCAATGATTAATTTCTCGGATTCCCTATCAAAGACAACACTCTGAAAAGCAAATGACTCTTCTTTGTTGAAGGTCTCATTCTCAATGATTTCCAATGATGGATTCTGGTGGGCTATGTTCCCTAGGTGATCCAGTGGGGGAAAATTTTTGTCAATGTCTGCCTTGAGCTCCATATCTTCAAGGGAGAAGCTATTTATGTCACTCTCTATGCGTTGGTATTATTCCTCTTGTACGACATTTTTCCTCTTTTTTCTCAGAGGAAGCTTGTGCAAGCTCTGAATTTTTCCCAGAGGGAGATTATTTTCTCCTCCGTCACCTGAATTATTGTTGGTAACTTTTCTAGATGGGTGGGTCGTTGGAGCATTGCTCTGAGATGTTGCAGTTTTGGGAGTAATAGTTGGGAACTGGGCACTCTTCTCATTGGGACCCTTTCCTTTCCGCTTGTAAAACAAATTGGCACTAAGTATTGTTTCCAAGTCACCAGCATTATGAGTAGGAGCACCTAAGTTATTATCTTCTTCTTCACTCATAATAGTATGGATAAATGAATTGTCGAATCCTAATGCTAGCATATGTTCCACGAAAATCTCGTTAGGTTCGAACCATTTTATCTTTTCAGCATATTTCAGATTTAGATTGTGGAAGTGCTTTGCAAATTCATCGATTTTGCTTATATTTCTGAAAATAAAGTCCCCAATTTACCAAGGGAGGGGTATGAATTTCTTTTTTCATTTCTCATGAAAAAAGTGCAGCCAAAAATTATACTTCCTTGCGACTTCTGTCATAAAAATTTTATCAGATACATGGCATGGAAGAAAAGAGGGATTTTCCTTAAAACCGAGAATCTTGATAACGTTGTGCTTTTCCATTTTCTCCAATGTCCCCTTTTTATCCAGGAATTTACTTTCCTGGTCGGATATTCTGGGGGTATCTTTTCCAAAAAACGATCCTTTAAAAACTAAGACAAAATCATTAAAATTTCATAGAAATGAAAAGAAGCTTTGTGTCTCCACAGCCCTAGGTACCAAAATGTAACTGGGTCAAGTTCATAGTTCACCCTCTTATAGATAGACAATTTAGGAAATTGACAACAATATGTTATCACAAACACCAAATAAGAATCCATAAACAATTTCTTGTCTTTTTTGTACTGTAACAATTGGGAAGAGATTTCAATGGAAATCGGTTTTCCTCAATTGAAAATATCTTTCTCTTTGACAACAAAATATAATATATAAAGAATCATACAGGAAATTCTGGTGGTACTTTCTTAGCATGTCACCCTGGTGAACAACCAAGCAATTTCCCAAAAGGGGTTTTTGAATGAGTCTACATGTAACCTGGTAATGTCTTCAGGGACAACCATGGGATTCTCCAAGAACTTAGGCAATAGGTCCAGGTCGTTGTCATGCTTTTTTAGGAAATCCCTGCAATCTTCTCCTTTGAATGTAAGCGTTGGCTCAGGGAGCTTCAACATTTTATGGAAAACTTGATGTGAAAGAGAGATGGGAGAATGGTATTGAAGTTGAATAATCCATTGACTTGGTATATATTTCTCAACACACCATGCAACCAGTTCCTTGCAGTCAAAAACCTTAGGGACACACACCCTGCATGAGCAATTATGGACGTCCAAATCACTTCCTTCTAAGCAGAAGGGGATGAATAGTAAGAATACGCTCTAGACCACTGAAATTTGTGGTCCTCACGCCCAAAGATATTCAAAGTAACACCGTAGAACTATTGTCGAGTTGTTGTGCCCATAAGTTGACAAGAGTGTTCCTTTAATCTAGATAATATTTGTAATGAGTGTTTGAGAGAGATAGCAATAATATAATCTTCGTCAAATCGTGCTTTAATGTGGTTTAATGAGAAATTTCCTCGAGCCCTTCTCTTATTAATTACTATGTTTATGGAACCTGCATGATGAGTTAGTAGCATTAAACCATTCTTAAATGCATATTGGGAAAATCACGAGGATGGCAGGGACAGATGAGAGAAATTAGGATTTGGGAATTTTTGTGAACCCATGAACACGTGGTTGTGAAAGATCGAAAAAATTCTTAATGCAGTCATTCGGACTCAATATAGGAGAGATGAGATACTTAGGAGCTCGGTAAGTCCGATGGTCATAATTTATATCGCAGATATTTGGGTGCTAAATGAATATCATGGAACTTGGCATATGAAATCTTAAACCCGCAAACCTTTGAATACAGAAATGGTTAAGTATAGAATAATACAACGGTCATTTGGACTCATGATATGGGAGTATGGATGGAGGTGAGAACCCATGAACCCGCCGTTTTCAAAAAATGACTAAGTAAATTAACTAGAAAGGAAAAACAGAAGGGAGAAAAGAAAAGGGGAAATGAGGGTAGGTATAGAAGAGGGAAAAGAAAAGGTAAAAATAAGTTGTGAAAATTTGGAAGTGGGAATTGATCTCAACACATCCCCCAACTTAACTAAGGGACATTACTACGGGAAATACCTATGAGAATGAAAATATTTGTCTAATGCATTTCATGTAGCTCACTAGCTACGATTTATACTCACATTCAACTAGATTTTGATACCCATATTGAAATGCATCTACAATATTCTAAATGAACATGAATGCAACTAATAAACTCATTCACATCGAAAAATAATCCATTTACATACACAGAGTTAAGCACAACAATTTGACTCGTGAAATAACTTAGAAAATAGATAAACACGTATCTTTTAAAATACTTGTGCAGCCAATTTCTTGGGAATGATGTTCCACCCAACCATAGACTTGTTATTCTAAATCTCAACAGAAAGTCAGCCCCGAGATAGAATTCGGAATCCACAAAAGAAGGGTGTCTCTCAAAATCCACTCACAGCTCAATGTCACAAAACCCACTTGTATTCTCCTACAGCTACCCTGAATTTCCTCCAGCTCTCTTCCTATTGACCTACCCAACCCAAGGAATGTACCCCTTCACTCCTCTCAATCCATCAGGAATCACATTCATTTATCGAGGTCTCTCTGGCTCGGGTAACCAAGAATATCTCTCCTAGGAACTCAAGGAAACTCACTGCCAAGAGAACTACCAGCAACCATTTGTTTTTATAGTGAAAATCACTCAAGAGTTCACTCTCTAGGTCTAACAACCTAGATCTTCAATTTACAGCTCTAAATGCTCTAGAATTCTCCTAGCATTCTTCCTCTAGATCTGGTGTTCTTTTTTCCTACTCTTTACTTGTTTCTTATGCAAAACTGAATGTGTAAATCTGCCTAATCCCCCCATTTGAATTTCCTATATTTTTACAAGATAGTTAGTTTTTCACTCTGCCCAATGTTGCTTATGCTTCATCCCCATGCTTCCAATAAATATGCGATGTGACTCTCACACCCACCCTCTTACATGAGTTTAATGATTGGGATCTCATACACCCAAATAGAAAATTAGAATGTATCCCCAATGATAACAAAATTCGGGAAAATGGGTTGAATTAATACCCATAATTAATTTCCCCCATTGGAACCCTCTTAGAAAATATTTTATTTTGTGAGAAACTTAGCCCCCATCTCTGTCTATATTCCCAGTAGTTGGTATCACATTATATTTATTAAAATCAAAAATACATTTTGCATATTACATCACTTGGCCATAACCACATTCATATATGCATTATACATTAATTAAACTGTGGTTTATAGTGGGGATGTTACAAGACAGTAAGATATGTAATACTACATTTAGCCTTGATTTTTGAACTACATTATTCTATTATAAATCCTTGGGAGATCCCAAAGAGGTGAGCATACCCAAATATTTAAAATAAGTCCAACTTAAAACACAAAGGAAGTCTAATATTCTATAAATGGACCAAAACAAGCTATGAGAACTATTCCAACCATAAATGTGACTCCTACCATTGTTTATCTTTCATGTTGAAGCATTTAGGAACTAATCCAGAATATTCTTGAAATTCTCTTTGGATATGGTTGATGCTCCTCCTGTGAGTAAGGTATTATCAACACATTAGGAGTGATTGATTTCTTTGACTCCCCTAGCAACAAGAATCCCTTGAAGATTGCTAGATATCCTTTCTTACTCTTGTCTTTGACTTAGAATTTCTTCCATAAAGATATATAAAAAGGATGAGAAAAGGAAACCTTGACGAATTCCCCTTTTGCAATGGAGGAATGGGGTTTTCCTACCAGAGGAGAAATCCAAGGACTTCTAATACAATCTTTAATCCATAAAATAATGTTTTCAATAAATACAAACCTACACCAAAATATCAAATACGAAGATATGATGAACCATATCAAAATAATTAGTCATATCAATTTTGATAATCATTCATTTTTCTCCATTATGTTTTCTTTAGTGCCCTGATGTTGGGTTATTATATTCTTTGCAGTGAAAGTTTAGTCGAGGTGGATCAACTGGGAGTGAAAATCGAAGGTCGAGGTGGATTGAACAAGAAAATTCGAATTCAAAGTGATTGATATCAATTCGAAGAGGTCATCTGACAAGAGATCATGTGGCAACTGACTAAATACCGAATTAAGGTCGGCTGGTAATCTGATCGGTAGTTGACTGTAACAGAATCCTGAGATTCGTGGGATTTGTAGCCAATGATCTACGTGGATATGTAACCATTTTTGGGTACCCTTATTTAAGTTTCTTCCTATTGTAAAGCCTATAAATAAGGCATGCTATAATACTATAAAAGTTGATCAATAATCTTTAGATCAATAAGATAGAGGTTGTTGGTCATGTAGATGTAAGTCGAATTGGCTACAAGGTTTTCCTTGTGTAAAGCAAGAGGGTACGATGTCGATTGTCTCTTAGGTGTAGACCAAGGTTAGGCATGTAACCTTTTATTCTGAATAAACAAGACAACAAGAGAGCAAGACACTTAAGAGTTTGGGTTTCCAGGGTAAAATGTTTGTGTATTGTGTGATTGCTTTGTCATTTACTTCTTATCTTAAATATGTCTTTCTCTCTTCTATTAGGTTTAGCATGGAAGTATAATTTCTTAACATGTGGTATCATAGCTTGGATTAAAAATCTTGGATCTGAGCTAAACCCTAGGTCAAGTAAGATTCATAATTCATAGACCTTTAAAGTTATGTTTGAAAGAATGGCAAGTAGTTCGAGGATAGAGATCGAAAAATTCAATGGCCAGAATTTTGAGCTTTGGAAGCTTAAAATTGAAGATCTCCTTGTAGATCGAGAGAAATGGGAAGCAGTCTATCCAGGTACCATTTCGACATGTATATCAAGGGAAGAGTGGGATAAACTAGAGAGAATATTAAGGAGTATGATTCAACTGTGTCTTTCATATTCAGTGTTTTTTAATGTCTCAGGTGAGAATCGACCAAGAAACTATGGGACAAATTGGGTAGATTGTATCGGTCGAAATCCATGGTAAATAATTTGTTTCTTAGAAATAAACGGTATCTTTTAAGGATGAGTGATTGAAGTTTAGTAAAAGATCATTTGAATGTGTTTAATATGATAGTAATTCAGTTATCATCTGTAGATATTAAAATCATTGAGGGAGAGAAATTTATCATCCTACTATGTTCTTTACTAGACTCTTGGGATAGCTTAGTCATGGATATAGGGAGTAATTCAACCACATTAGCGCTAGAAGATGTGGTTTCTCTACTTTCAAAAGAAATGAGAAGGAATAACATGGAAGGATAAACCAAATATGTTTTAGTGGTGAGAGGTCAACCGATTGACAGAGATAAAGGAAAATTCTCCAGTAGAAATTATAATTCGAAAGGTAGATCTAAATCCCTGGTTCAATCAATGAAGATATGTTGTAAATGTAGTAAATTTGGGAATTATGAAATGGACTGCAAGTTAAATGCAATGGAAGTCAGTATAAGATCCGACAAGAAGCAGTGAACTGAGAGAAAGACTACTCCAGATAAGGGAGGCGATGTGTATCTGGCGTCAACAAGTACATAGTCACATCAAGATGTTTGGTTCATTCACTCTGGAGTGTCCTTTAATATGACACCACATAGATAATGGTTTTGTGAATATGAACATGATATGAAGGGGGATATGTGTTCTTGGGGGACGAATAGACAAGAAAAATTGTTGGACAAGGAAGAATCCAACTGAAACTGCAGGATGGGAGGAGTAGAACCCTTCCAAGTGTGCTACATATTCAAGGTTTGACAAGAAAATTGATATATGTCAGTAAGATGAGTAATGCAGGAGTGCACACTCTATTTTATAAGGATACATGAAAAATTATTAAAGGTGCAATGGAATTAATTAAAGGAGTTCGGATTGGAACCCTATACAAGTTATTAAGGAATGTTGACTCAACTAGATGCAACATCATCATTGTTCATGAAGTTGACTTGACTCATCTCAGGCTAAGTTGATTCAAACCAACTCTACAAGTATTCATCAACCCAACTCGACCATGTTATGGCATGAGAGGATGGGAAAAATTGGAGAAAAGGGACTTCAAGCTATGCATAACAAAAGTATGGTTGAAGGTTTTCCTAAATGTAATTTAGATGTCAATTTTTATGAAAATTGTATATATGGAAAACAAAATCAGGTTAGGTTCTCATATGGAGCAACAAGGGAAAAGGGGATTCTAGAATTGGTTCATAGTAATGTGTTTGGCCCTGTAACAATTCCTTCACTTGGTGGATCCCTATATTATGTCTCCTTCATAGATGATTTTTCTAGGAAGACATGGACATATTTCTCGAGTGACAAATCAGAGGTTTTCAATAAATTAAAAGAGTTTAAATATATTGTAGAAAACTAGACATATAAGAATATTAAGGTGTTGAGAACTGACAATGGTGGTGAATTCTATGAAAAGGATTTTGAGCATGTTTTCAAGCAATGTGGCATAGCACACCAAAATACCACACCATATACCCCACAAAAAAATGAAGTTTCCTAAAGAATGAATAAAACATTGATGGACAAGGAAAGGTGCATGCTACGTGGTGTTGGGATTTTACAATAATTATGGGAAGAGGCAGTCAACACTGCAAAATATCTTGTGAATATGTCTCCTTCGTTGGCACTAGTCGATACGACTCCACATGAAATATGGTTCAGTAAGAATCCTTCACTTTCACATCTTAAATTATTTCTCTTTCATGCATTTCTACATGTTCCCAAGGAAAAGAGGAGAAAGTTGGACAAGAAGAAAATCAAGTGCATTTTCATTGGATACAAATAAGGAATGAAAGGATATAATCTTTGGGATCTTGCATCTAGGAGAACAATGTACAGCTGAGATGTGGTCTTCAAAGAAGTTGGAAGGAAGTCTGAGCCTGAAGTGGTTCAAACAAAGAATAATCTAGAGAAGGTGAGGTTTGAACTAATGAGAAAAGACGAATATGTTTCAGATAAGTCGATTGAATCAAATGAAGAGGTGGAACAACTTACCTCCGTCGTAAGGAGGTCTAAACGATTAAAAAAAACATTTGAAAGATATAGTGTGCATGACTTGTTTTCCACATTTGTGTTAAATACCATTGATGAGGAGCCCAAGTTGGTCAGGGAGGCACTCGACTCATCAGATGGTAGACTATGGAAGGATGCCAAGGTCAAAGAGATGAAATCCTTACACAAGAATGAGACTTGATATTTAGTTGAATTACATAGTGGAAGAAATCCCATCAGTAGCAACTGGGTAACAAAGAAAAAGATTAATGCAGTAGGTCAAGTCGAGAAATTCAAAGATCGATTGGTAGCTAAGGATATTCCCAAGTCGAAGGTGTTGACTTTGGTGATATTTTTTTCCTTGATGCAAAATTAACTTCCATTAGAATACTAATGTCTATGGTTGCATTATTTTACCTTGAAATGGAGAAAATGGATGTGAAGACAACGTTCCTACATGGGGACCCGGAAGAATAAATCTACATGAAAAATCATGAAGGATTTATAGTAAAGGGAAAGAAAGAGCTAGTGTGCAAATTGAAAATATCCCTCTATGGTATAAATAAATCACCAAGGATGTGGTACCAAAGGTTTGACACATACATCCTCAGTTTAGGATTTGTGAGAAGCAAAGATGATCATTTCATATATTCCAAGGAAGAAGGTAGGAATTTCATATATGTAGTATTTTATGTCAATGAGATATTGTTGATCGGATACAACATGGATGAAATAAAGGAGGTGAAGAAGCAGTTATCCTCCAAGTTCGACATGAAGTATATCTATGTAGTGAGCTTCATTCTGGAAATGGACACCAAGAGAGATTGGGCAACTAGAAATCTCTCATTGAATCAGAAGAAGTATATTGAAATAGTTTTGAAACATTTCAACATGCAAGATTGCAAACCTATAAAGGTGTCAATTTGATGCAGAAGCATCGCTCCAAGACAGCTATGTGCCATCCAGCCAGAAAATCAAAGTGCACATTCAATGGAAGGAGAGAGACATGGCCCTCTCGTTTTTCAAAATTTGAAAATTTCCTTAAATGGTTGTAAGGCTGAGATCTAGATCTAATTCGGGCTAGACAGCCATTCAATGTAATTGAATGTAAATTAATGAGAGTTGGTGAGGATGGAGGGAAGATCTCGAGGAGCCCCTCTTTGTAAAAATATCTTCTGTGCATCTAGATTTAGTTCAAAGGGTAGAACAAAGAATAGGTTAGATAGGAGAGGAGAGTCGAGACTCAGTTGTAGTCCGAGCTCGAACACATTATAATCAGGCATTCTTGATTAATACAAACAAAGCAGTTTTTCCTACATGTTTTTGTTCATGTGTTTGTGAGTTCATGAACGAATGTCTCTATGTGTTGATGATATGTTGTGGATGTTTGTGTTGTTTACATTTTCAGGTTACAAACAGGAGTTTTTTTCTGTTGAGTTCTTTGATTTTCAGGTTTGGGTTCTTTGTGGCTTCATGCAGGAGTGCATGACAAAGTACTGCGGTCTCTATAAGTCAGTGTAAGGAGTGCACTTCTGAATTCTATATAATTTCAGACAAAGACGTACTAGGAGGGTGCGCCAGCTGAAGTCATTGACTCAAAGAGGAAGCCTCAAGGTTGTTGAACACCTTGAAGGAGAAACTATGCAGAGGAGAGCACAGAGAGGAGAAGAATAATTGTTGAGAATTCTGTAAAGGCTCTACCAGGAGGGCATTGAGAAAATGCACAGGATGCATTGAGGAGAACTCTATTTCGAGTTTGGTGAGAAGACAAAGTAACTGAGGATTCTGTAGAACTCTACCAGGTGGGCATTGAGTTGGTGCAAGTGTGCACAGAAGGAAATCTTGCTTGAGTTCAGAGAGAAGAGAAGTGTCATAGGAGGAGACACTCACAGGGTTATTGAACACCATGTAGGCTCAGCAAAGCGTGCTTGAGCAGGAAGTTGCCAGAGGGCGCTTACATCCCTTCAAGAAGAGAAAGGGACATAGACACTTTGAGGTCAGAGCCACAGATAATCTCAGAAGAGATAGCACCATTTTGTGCAAAGGTCCTGCAAGAGGTTGCAGAGTTCGAAGGAACCTTTGAGGTTCAGGGAAATAAATCTTAGGAGGAGGAACACCTCTTAGAATACAAGTGGGAGCCAAGGTTATAGGCTTTGCAATAGAGACAAAGGTCAAGGCCTTTTGGAGCAAGAAATCTTCCAAGGGAAATGAATAAGGGCATGCTCAAGGAGGAGCTACAGCTACCATTAGATCAGCTGGAGAGGCGAGATCTGGGTCGTTGAAGTCTACGTCCAGATGCACGCAGGAAAATGCATAAGGAAGAGAAACAGATCTGGGTCATCAGATCTAGTGCAAAGGACCGATAGCCATCGGATCCAGAGGAAGGTGCACAGAGTTTAACCACTGGGAGGTTGCGCAGGAGAGGGGTTGAAACGGACGGTGGAGATGCTTCATGGAGAAGTGCAAAATCCCATGAGTCGTTGGATCTGATGTGTGAATTCCCATATCAGAATTCGGGGATTGGAGTGATAAGAGATTTTGGATTCACTGCATCGTGAACTCCTGGTTCATGAAATCCCAAAAAGGGTTAGTTTCTAACTCCCAAATCGTGAAAGGGATTATCAAGTGTGGAATCGGATGGTGGAGTGCTTCCAGGAAGAAGTGTTGAAATCCCGTGAGTCATCGGATCCAGCCAACTAGCGAGGGAGTTAGATCTGAAGAGCTTTGACAAGTGTAAGCTCAGGAGAGATAAGGGTCATTGGATCCAATCCAATGAGATTTGTTGGATCTTGTGTGAATTCACATTTCAGGAATTTGGGGATTGGCGCAACAAGTGATTTTGGAGTCGAGAGTTTCAAACTTTCGGTTCGTGAAATCCTGAAAGCATCGTGACCGTCCACAGGAGGACACGTGGAAAGTGGTCAAGGTTTCAGGAAAAGGCCTAAAATATTTCGATCCATCGATCCAATTAGATCATGGTCGTCGGTTCCAGAAGGACCTAGGCCATTGATCTCTTAGCAGAGAGATTTCGAAATTTTGTGGACCGGGGATTCGAAAGGGAAAGGAGAAATGCTTGCATCGCAATTCCCCGAATCGCGAAAGTCGATAGAACTTTGATGTTAAGCGTGTGGTAATAGAGTGGTGGTCATGTGGACAGAGGCTAAGGGAGGATCCAGTGCCATTAAGCCCTTTTCGGCATTTCGGCAACCGGGAGTTCAAGAGTGAAGGAGTCGTGAGACAGGGAGTCCCGACTCACGATATCCCGAAACGTGAAAGGAGTGTTGTTTAAGCCTTGGGTCATAGCCCGAGGTCACTAGATAAGAAGGGGATAGTATGAAAGGAGTAAACACCAAGCCAAGGAGCCGTTATACCCTTTTGAGGTTCGGCATTTCAGAAATTATGAGGACAAGGAGCTGGGGCACTTTGCATTGAAAACCCCGAAGTTGCGAAATGCGAAAGGTGCCTATTTGGATTGACTCGAGGTCATAGCGATGTGGTCTCTTGGAGTAGGTGAAGCTTTCACCTTGTGCTTGTTCACACAGGTGGGGTTTCCAAAGGACCTGTGGATCATTTGGGTTCCAGCAAGAACCCACTGAGTTGTTCCAGCTTTGCACAGTTGTGGAGATCGATCCTACGTGGATCTTGGCCTGAGGGTCAGGGGCCTGCGTCATTGTGGTATCAGAGCCTGATTTTGTCTGTATATTTTAGGTAAAGGGAGCTAAAGGAAAAGGAGTAGTCTGATACACACCAATTGTGGTATCAGAGCAGGATTTTTCCCATATATTTCAGGAAAAAAAGGAAGTGAGATGAAGAAGAGCCTGTAGGAGACAGGTAAAAGGTGAAGGTTGTTGCGGGATGCAACAGTCAAAAGGTACATTTAGGTGGACTATAGGAGATGTTGGAAGTGCTCTCATTTGTAGATTGACAACAGCAGACTTGCCAAGAGGGCAGGTAGAAGGCAGAATATGGCTACTAAAGGCCATGGACATGGTCGAAGAGAAGACTGCCAACAAAAGGGAAAAGATGAGATGGATAAGGAACTCACCGAGATAAGAGCGAGGATGGAGGAGCTTGGATTTAGAATGCAACAAAGTGCATAACATGATGGGTGTATGAATGGCCCATGAAAACAAAGGTGAAATGGCCAATCAAAGAATTGTTGGCCAAAAGACAATGAAGACTGTTGAAAGGATGGTTGAGGTACACTGAAAGCCTCAAAGACATAGAGGAAGTGGTTCATGTGTGTGAAATAGAAGCTGGGAGAAATCTCAATGATGATGAGGAGGAGAGATCACTGAAAAAACTCATGAACTTCTAGGTGGGAAGGGAAAAAATCCCATATTGCTAGGTGGGCAAGGGAGAGCATATAAGATTGACTGAAAGTCTCATGAACTCGGGCAAGAGTTTGGATCAGTGAGAGGAGCTGACAGAGAATATGAGCTTAGAGGTGAGTTCATATCAGCAAGGACAGCTGATAGAGAAGGAATATCAAAAGAGCATTCCGATGACTGGAGGGATAAAGGTATTCCTGCCATATAGCCCAGTTGAGGCCATCATGTGTTTTGTATATGCAATAGTAGCAGGAGAAGGACAGCCAGCAGTGACTGTAAAAGAGGAAGAAATGGAGCAGACATCAAAATCTACCCCAGCAGGAGAAGAACATGGGGATAAGATACTCACTCCATGGGAGAAGGAGTTAGAAATGTTGGAAGATTGGTTAAACCATCCAGAGTGAGTCGATGAATGCCATGAGCAAACAATCATGGAGATTTCAAGAGAAGAGCATTCGGAGAAATTGCTCGAAAATTTCAACCAGGGAGCTAAACAGATGATAACTGCAGTGTCGAGGCATGCAGCAGAAGATGAAGGAGAATTCCAGTCTGAGGAGCAGCTGGAGGAAGATGGAATTCAACCAGCACAAGGAGAAACAGAAGAAGCAAGTCTGTCAGAGCAGATGACTGAACAGCAGGTCAGTCAAGAAGATAATACTGCAAAGCTAAATTTTGCAGCAGGGTGCAAGTTGAGGCCATAGAGGAAGAAGATAGTCTGGGGGATCGGGATGATCTACCCATTTGGAGAGAAGAAGTGCAATGAAGTAGGCTGCAAAAGGAGAGACAGCCATGGGAGAAGCTGGATGAGATAATTGAGGAGATCAGAAGGTCGATGATCAGATCAGCAAAAGCAGTCAGCAAAGGGAAGTTGAATAGCAAGGAACTTGCAATAGTAGCAGGGAAGCAGATGTAGCAATAGGAGCGAAGCGATGGAGCGGATGGACAGCACCAAAGAACTGTTTGGGATCCAGGTGGATTTCAACAACCATGCTGGGAAGCTCATGAGCAGGTACTCATGAATTTTTCACAGTAGAGGAGTATGATGCAGGAGCATCGCTCCAAGCTAGCTATGTGCCATCCATCCAACACATCAAAGTGCACATTCAATGGAAGGAGAGAGACGCAACCCTCTCGTTTTTCAAAATTTGAAAATTGCCTTAAATGGTTGTAAGGCTAAGATCTAGATCCGATTCGGACTAGACAGCCATTCAATGTAATTGACTATAAATTAGTGAGAGTTGGTGAGGATGGAGGGAAGAGCTTGAGGAGCCCCTCTTTGTAAAAATATCTTCTCTGTATCTAGATTTAGTTCGAAGGGTAGAACAGAGAATAGGTTAGATAAGAGAGGAGAGTCGAGACTCAGTTGTGGTCTGAGATCGAACACATTGTAATCAAGCATTCTTGATTAATACAAACAGAGTAGTTTTTCTTGCATGTTGTTGTTCATGTGTTTGTGAGTTCATGAACAAATGTCTCTATGTGTTGATGATATGATGTGGATGTATGTGTTGTTTACATTTGCAGGTTACAGACAGGATTCGTTGTCTGTTGAGTTTTTGATTTTCAGGTTTGGGTTCTTTGTGGCTTCATGCAAGAGTCAATGATAGAGTATTGTGGTCTCTGTAAGTCAATGCAAGGAGTGCACTTCTGAATTCTGCAAAATTTCAGACAAATAAGTGCTAGGAGGGTGCATCAGCTGAAGTCATTGACTCAAAGAGGAAGCCTCAAGGTTTTTGAACACCTTGAAGGAGAAACTATGCAGAGGAGAGCACAGAGAGGAGAACCAGAATTGTTGAGAATTCTGTAAAGGCTCTGCCAAGAGGGAATTGAGCAAATGCACAGGATGCATTGAGGAGAACTCTATTTTGAGTTCGGTGAGAAGATAGAATCACTAAGGATTCTAGAGAACTCTGCCAGGTGGGCATTGAGTTGGTGCAAGTGTGTATAGAAGAAACTCTTGTTTGAGTTCAGAGAGAAGAGAAGTGTCACAAGAGGAGACACTCACAGGGTTACTGAACACCTTGCAAGCTCAGAAAAGCATGCTTGAGAAGGAAGTTGCCAAAGGGAACTTACATCCCTTCAAGGAGAGAAAGGGACAGAGACACTTTCAGGTTAGAGCCATAGATAATCTCAGAAGAGATAGCACCATTTCATGCAAAGATCCTGCAAGAGGTTGTAGAGTTCGAAGGAACCTTTGAGGTTCAAGAAAATAAAGCTCGGGAGTAGGAACGCCTCTTAGAATATAGGCAGGAGCCAAGGTTATAGGCTTCACAACAGAGACAAAGGTCGAGGCCTTTTGGAGAAAGAAATCTTCCAAGGGAAATGAAGAAGGGCATGCTAAAGGAGGAGCTACAGCTACCATTAGATCAGTTGGAGAGGCGAGATCTGGGTCGTTTAAGTTTACGTCCAGACGCACGCAGGAAAGTGCACAAGGATGAGAAACAGATATGGGCCATCAGATCTAGTGCAAAGGACCGATAGCCATCGGATCTGGAGGAAGGTGCATAGATTTTAACCTCTAGGAGGTTGCGTAGGAGAGGAGCTGAAATGGACGGTGGATATGCTTCGTGGAGAAGTGAAAAATCCCGTGAGCCGTTGGATCTCGTGTGTGAATTCCCATATCAGAATTCAGGGATTGGAGTGACAAGAGATTTTGGATTCACTGCATCGTAAACTCTTGGTTCATGAAATCCCGAAAAGGGTTAGTTTCTAACTCCTGAATCGTGAAAGGGATTATCAAGTGTGGAATCAAATGGTGGAGCACTTCCAGGAAGAAGTATCGAAATCTTGTGAGTCGTCGGATCTAGCCAACTAGCAAGGGAGTTAGGGCTGAAGAGCTTTGATACGTGTAAGCTTAGGAGAGAAAGGGGTCGTTGGATCCAATCCAATGAGAGTCGTCGGATCTTGTGCGAATTCACATTTCGGGAATTCAGGGGATTGGCGCGACAAGTGATTTTGGAGTCGAGAGTTTCAAACTCCTGGTTCGTGAAATCCTTAAAGCATCATGACCGTCCATAGAAGGACACGTGGAAAGTGGTCAAGGTTTCGGGAAAAGGCCCAAAATATTTCGAGTCGTAGATCCAGTTAGATTGTGGTCATCAGCTCTAGAAGGACCTGGGCCGTTGATCTCTCAGTAGAGAGATTTCAGCATTTCATGGATTGGGGATTCGAAAGGGGAAGGAGGAACACTTGCATCACGATTCCCTGAATCGTGAAAGTCGATAGTGCTTTGACTATAAGTGTGTGGTCACAGAGTGGTGGTCATGTGGATGGAGGCTAAGGGAGGAGCCAGATATGTTAAGCCCTTTTCGGCATTTCGGCAACCAAGAGTTCAAGAGTGAAGGAATCATGAGACAGGGAGTCCCGACTCGCGATATCTCGAAACCTTGAAACGCGAAAGGAGTGTTGTTTAAGCCTTGGGTCATAGCCCAAGGTCACCAGATAAGAAGGGGCTAGTTGGAAAGGAGTCAGTGTCGATCCAAGGAGCCATTAGACCCTTTTGGGGTTCGGCATTTCGGAAATTCTGAGGACAAGGAGCCGGGGTACTTTGCGTTGAAAACCCCAAAGTCGCAAAATGCGAAAGGTGCCTATTTGGCTTGGCTCGAGGTCATAGTGACGTGGTCACTTGGAGGAGGTGAAGCTTGCACCTTGTGCTTGTTCGCACAGGTGGGGTTTCCGAAGGACCTGTGGATCATTTGGGTTCCAACGAGAACCCACTGAGTTGTTCCAGCTTAGCATAGTTGTGGAGATCAATCCTGCGCGAATCTCGGCCTGAGGGTTGGGGGTCTGCGTCACAATTATTGTGGGAGCAAGGCTAAATATTCAGCAATGTCCAAAGACACGAGAGGAAATAGAGGACATGGAACATGTTTCCTATGCAAGTGTTGTTAGTAGTCAGATGTATGCGATAGTCTACACTCAAACAAACATTTCCCATGCAGTGGGAGTGTTGAGAAGATACATGTTGACACCTGGAAAGGAGCATTGTACCACTATCAAGAGAGTGTTCAGGAATTTGTGTGGCACAAAATATTATGTTATATTCTACCAATGGAAACTTGGAGTTGACGATGAAGTAGATGTACATGGATTTGTCGACGTTGACTGGGTTGGAGATCTAGATCAATGAAGGTCAACCAGTGGATATGTGTTCAATATGCTCGATGGAGCAATCATCTGGCTGAGTAAGCGACAGGTGGTCATAGCCTTGAAAACAACAAAATTTGAATACATGGCAACCACTCATGGAAGCAAAGATTCAGTATGGTTGCAACATTTTTGTTTAGGAATCGGGTTTGAACAGAGAGTTATGAAGATAAATTGTGTCAATCAAAGTGAAATATTTTTGGCAAAGAACCCAACTTATCATTCCAAGACTAATAATATTGATGTACAATACCATTTCATGAGAGACATGGTGGAAGGAAACAAGGTGTTGTTGGAGAAAGCAGACACATTGGAAAACATAGCAGACTCCTTGAACAAGTTTTTGAGTGTTGTAAAGCTTCTTGGTGTAGAGAGGCAATGGGAATTGTTGCCCTGGGTCTATGAACAAAAGTTCATGGTCTCTTGTTTCAACAAAGAAGACAACAAGTGGGAGAATTTTGGGTTGTTATATTCTTTGCACTGAAAGTATAGTTGAGGTGGATCAACTAGGCATGAAATTTGAAGGTTGAGGTGAATCGACTAGGAAAATTCAAAGTCGAAGTGATCAACAACAATTTGAATAGATTATCCAACAAGAGGTCGACAAGAGGTTGTGTGGAAATTGATTGAAGACCAAATGAGGGTCAACTGGTAAGTCAATTGGTAATTTGACTGGTAGTCAACTGTAACAAAATCTAGAGATTCATGGGATTTGTATCCAATGATCTGCGTGGATCTCTAACCTTTTTGGGTACATTTATTTAAGGTTTTTTCTATTGTAAAACCTATAAATAAGGTGTGATATGATACTATAAAAGCTAATCAATAATCTTTATATCAATAGGATAGAGGTTGTTGGTCATGTAGTTGAATTGGCTATAGGGTTGTCCTTGTGTAAAGCAAGAAGGTATGATGTCGATTGTTTCTTAGGTGTAGACCAAGGTTAGACATGTAACCTTTTATTATGAATGAATAGGAAAATTCAAGAGAGCAAGATTCTCAAGGAATGTTGATTTTCCCATTTGGGTTTCTAGGGTAAAATCTTTGTGTACTGTGTGATTTCTTTGTCATTTACTTATTATCTTAAACATGTCCTTCTATATTCTATTAGGTTTAGCGTTGAAGTATAATTTTCTAACACATGCCTCCTGAACTAGAAAAAACTAGTATTTTCCTCTTTTGCATGAAGCCCCCCTACTTTTTTTAGATCATTCCTGGTAGAATATTTTTGATGTGATTCACCAAGATTTTCATTAGGATTTTATATGTTTCATTAGAAAGGGAGATGGTTTTGGACCTTGAGAAGGACGAGGGCAAGTTCTCTTTTGGAATAAAATCTATAAAAGAACAATTTGTACTTTGCTCCATTTTTAAGCTTATTTCTAGTCCAATTAAGCATGTGATAAAGGTCATATTTAATGATGCCCCAATAGACTCTAAAAAAATGAATAGTAGATATGTTTGGTACAAGTGATTTTTCAAGCTCCAGACCCCATATTTCCTTCACAACCTCTAATTTTTAAATCTCCTTCCCAAGTTTCAATTTTTCCTGTACAAAATCTAGGCTAGGTATCCCTTGTAGCATCTCCTCAATGGATTCCAAATCTACTTCTTCTTTATCCATGTGGAAAGATTTAAAATGGTTGAACACTTATATATTTATGGCTACATGAGTTTTCAACCTCTCTCCATCCTCCTTGACTATTTATTTGATATTATTTTTAATAAGTCTTGATTTTGTCTTTTTTAGGAGAAAAACGTATTTGTGTGCCTAGATTGCAGCTATGTGCTTCTATATTTTATCCATTGAATGTTCTTCTTCTTTTTGATTAATTTGGTGCAACTTAGTGATTAGACTTATATCCTTTAGAATGATTTGTTCAGTGACTTATTTCAACTCCATTCTAACGTGAATACTACATATTTAATCTTATATCTCTTTATTTTCTATTTCAATTTGTTTATATCTGACTTTCACCCAAGTGTTTAGCTCACCCTTGACCATTCAGAGCTTGGATTCCCACTCAAATGAAGGATATCCATTAATAGTGATGCACCATGATCCTTTAATAATATCCAAAACATTCAATTCTTAGATCCAAAGTGGATTGAAATGAAATGGAATTGGTCCAAGGTTTTCTTGAGCCTAGAAAATCAATGATATAGGTTTGCAATCAAAAACTGCATGAGTGATCATTTGGGAGGTGCTTGAGATATTTTCCAATAAAAAATCATTGTGGATTAGAAATATATCAAGTCTCGTTGCTATATGGCCTGATACCACACACTTATTAGACCAAGTAAATCTCCTTTTCTTAGGGATGATGTCCACCAAGTCCCAATTTGTTATTAAATCCTCCATTATTTCTCTAAATGGGTCCCTCACTATGCTTCCACCCCTTTTTTCCTTATTAGATAATACTAGGTTGAAGCCTCCAGCTATAATATTGAACTTATCATGTCCAAAGTATTTCATCTCAACCAAAGACTACTATAATATTATTTTCTCTCTATATTGAATTGGTGCATACACATTAAGATCTCTCTACATGAGCCTTAGTGGACTAGAGAAACCAATATCCAGTATTGAGATATTTAAAGTGCACTGCCTCAAATATTCTTGAATCATGTAGTGTACATGAGCCCTCAGATTCTCCCTAAGCACTCACTATGATTCCTTGACTATCCTTCCATTGTTTTCTTCCAGTTTGTTGCATTTATTTTTCCTCCAAATTGGTCTCCTAGATTAGGAGGACTACGGATTTTTCCATTCTTATGAGATCCCTGTTATCGGGCTAATTGTTAAGTGCTGACACAAATCAATCCCCCTAGCTTCACTATGAAACTAGAACAAAACAAGACAGTACACTACTCTTTCGTTAGATTTCAATTATCAAATGAGAAATGGATCTAGAACATACCTTTTGAATATTGAAGATCTGACTTCGCCAATGTAATCCAAGCTTCATCACGAGGCTTATGGAGAAATATATGCAAAGAAACACAAGCCAACGAAGACAAGAATAACAGAGTCTATTTGATATAAAACTATGTATGTGATCAAGGAATCATACAATATGAACAAATAACATTCATATAGGAAAGAAAAGTATATATGTATTAAAGAATGTGGAAGAAAGATACAACCACATGCCTTGATGTTGTCAGGTTCCTTCCAATAGTTCCTTGCTTCCCACACACTTCTTGCACCAAGGATTCTGAGACCATAGATCCGATAACTACTCACAATCTATCTTGACAAAGCAAAGTCCAAAGCCAACATATAAGCTCCAAAAACTCCAAGCTACAAAACTCAATAACAAACCAATCTAACCTTCTCCATGAGAGCTCCTCTTCTTTTATAAGATGAAGAGGATAAGGTGAGGAGGTTAGGATGATCCCACTAAATCATGAAACTAAGTAAGATCCAAACCGTTCGGAGGCCACCTCACCATAGATGATTCTCCTTCTAGAAGCATCGAGAAGATGCTCGTTTTTCCCATGTACAGGAATTTCTGCACCCTAGCTATAGAGCAACCTACGGAAACTCTATAACCTAGATGTAGAGAAAGGTGCGGAAATCAGGCATTTCTACACCCTGCGTATAGAGGAGCCTGTGAAAATCCTCCTTAATAGGGTTTTTACAAAGGAAAATACAACTTCTTCTCTCAGGGAAAGTTCTTCCCCCTTCTTTCTTCATGAGTTTGGGCTATTGATCCTTCTAAAGACAAAGGATAGGTTTACATCATTAATGGTCATAAGGGTGATGAAAATAATTTGTAACAGAGAGCCCCCCTAAGTATGAAGTTAGAACAAAGTGATAGCTGAAATACTTTGTCCAGTGTGTGTAGGGAAAAAAGAACAGTCGGTTGGAAACTTGCCAAAAAAAAGGGAAATATAGTGCAATAATATATCATCACTGAGGTAGGCATTCCCATACTCAGAATACAAATGAATCAAAGCATAAATGTCAACATGCGAAGATCCATGTCAAGTAAGACAAGTCATGGCCACTAAACATACATTGTGGATCCATGCCAATATGACTCAAATCTGAACATAGCCACCAAAAATACATTGTGGATCTATGTGTTAAAGACTCAAATTTGAACATAGCCACGAGACATACAATGTGGATCTATGCAACAATACAATATGAATATACTCCAACGCAACCTAAATCTATCAGAAAATATTCAGGGTCTTCATCTCCACCACTCTATAGTATGACTCTAACCATGTGAATACATGTGTTGAAGTCAAACATGGTAGAAACCACTTGATTACCGGTCATTAATGAATATCATTAACAAGTTTGAGGGAAATCACCATTAATGTCAATTACTCCGAAGGTACACTAGTACAATCCAATGGGTGCGAATTAATGAGCTGAAGTCAAACACTCGGCGGAATCTATCAATCAAGGGTCAATAATGAAAACCCACTATCGAAAGCAAGGAAACCTGCCATTGAGGCATGCAAGTTCCAAGGTACCAATTAGTTTCTAAGTCTAATTCTTGGATAATGAGTTGAAGTCAACAGGAAAAGACCCATCACATGAGGGCCTTAATGTATCCCCCATCAATGACACGAAATGGGTAACAAGATTTCAAGTAGATCAGAGTAACAAATAATTAAGGACTGACTCGGGGTTGGACGATGCAATAGAAGGATTAAGGACTGCAAAAATGGATGACACAATATAAGGCTTCACAGGTTGAACTTCTCTTTGAACATATTGACGACATGACAAATGTCTTAGAAACACTGACTCAACAACAAGGATCACAGACCAAAATTTTAATCTTTATAAAGGAGTATGATCAAGAGACAACCGGATTTTCCAACCTAGACACAAAGCGAGTGAAAGGGTGTCATGTTCAAAGGTGAATCTTCCATAGCATACAGGTTTAGATACATTTCTTTCCCAATTTTTCCCCCACCATTTCTGGTGAGTACCTCTTTATTTTTACACAAGCTTAAGGAGGATAACATATGCTTCAATTGTAAGCTCATCCTTTAGGTGAGTCCCTTGGAGTATGTTTAACGAACCCTAGGAAGGAATGGTTTGGTCCCATATGGACCTTTCGATGTTTGGTTTATGAGTCCAAATAAAAAAAAAACTTGGGGGCTTTTCATGTTTAGAGAGTCTAAAAAACACTTAAAGAAAACTCCAAAATGTCATTTTTCGTAAAGTAGTCTGATGAGACCGAAAAAGACATAAACTATCACTCAATAGATGCGCTTTCTAATACTTTAATGAGCATGAATAGAACAGGATCGCTCGGTAATCTTTTCATGTTTAGAGAGTCTGAAAAGAGCTTAAAGGGAACTCTAGGGGGTTCCTTTTTCGTATAACCTTTACGAGTCCGAAAAAGTGATAAAAGTTTACTCGATTACATTCTCAGGTATTTATGAGCATGAGAAAGAACAAATACTGATCTCGGGATTGTTTTCATTTTTACGCAAGCTTTAAAACAAAACAAAACTATGCTCGGGATAGATTTTATTTTTACACAATCTTAAAAACTAAAGAAAACTATGCTTGGTCCTGGTTTCATTTTTACACAAGCTTGAACCATAGAAAACTATGCTTGAACTTCCCAACACATAAGCCAAGGATGGTTGGTACTTAGCCCCCATCTTAAGAAACTAGTGGCTTAACTTCAACATGAAGTCCAGAGGATGAAATCATTGCCCCCCAAGCTTCCATTCGTTCAATAGCACAGGAGGATGAAAAGAAGCTTCAAATACTATACGTAACGAAGTACTTGACTCAATCATAGAGGGGAAAAGATATTTCATTTTTTAACGAGCTTGACACAGGAACAATAACTATGCTCGCAAATCCAGGTTCAATCCCCAGACCTCTGTTTCATTTTTTAACGAGCTTGACACAGAAACAAGAACTTTGCTCATAACCTCTGTTTAATTTTTTAATGAGGTTTCCACAAAGACAAAAAAACTATCCTCATAATATCTGTTTCATTTTTTAATGAGGTTTCCACAAAGACACAAAATTATCCTCATAGTTGGTTTCATTTTTTAACGAGCTTGAAATCATAAAATCATGCTCAAAGCTGGTTTCATTTTTTAATGAGCTTGAAATCAGAAAACCATGCTCAAAACTCTCTTCTTGATCACGGCTTCCAATAGGACAGTGCTCTAGAAGGACACCATGTCAATGGACAAAACTCAGTCATGGATTCCAAGAGCTCTTCACTCGATGGAAGAAACACACTCTGGAAGGAACACATGTCGAGGGTCGCGATAGGGGTAAGGAGATCAGGCTCCAATAGCCCTACTGAAGATATTACCATGTCAACTACAGGATCCAATTCATAAGGGAGTGAGCTTATAGTGAGAGGCTCATCTACATCAGCAACTGAAGGCATGGGAGACAACGTTGCATAATTGACTTGTGGCAGGGGTGATACCATCTACATATAAGAACCATTTAAGGAGGTTATTGAGTTGATGTTCAAGTCAGGGCCAATGAATGAAAGTTAATCAACAGTCACAATTCTTCCATCGTGAGGGAAAGATATCACACGAAAAAGAGTGGACACAATATCTTTCATGGCATAGACATAATCTCACCCAAGGAGTAAATCGAAATCCAAGGGGTCTTGGACTACCATGACGTCAATAATGATAGTTTTCCCTCCCAAAGTTACAAGAAATTGAGGAAGGACCCCTAAAGGGTGATTGGTTCTTCTGTTAAAATCTAACAAACTCTGCGTAACCGGCACAAGCTAAGGATAACCCAAAGCTTGCCAAGAAATAGAGGACAAAATACTAATGGATGAACCTTCATCTATCAATGTATGAGGAATGTCCCGGCCACAAACTTGTATTGTAATCTTGAAAGGAATGTGAGAGGGAAAACGAGGTCCAGTTAGCACACCCCAATTAAAAAGGATGGCCTCATTACTTGGAGGGGGTTCCATGGGAGAAGGAGGAATGTCCCCTAGCAGGGTAGATTCTGTATCAACGAGAAAAACATGGGCAGTATTGGGTTTATTCTCCAGTGGGAGAGGTGGATCGACTGATAATGACGTCAAATCGACCACTTGGGTTTCATTCTCCAAGGGGAGAATGGGGTCGACATGTGAAAATGGATCGACCGCTTGGGTTTCACTCTCTGGTGAGAGAGTGGGATTGACCGAGGATGGGATCGGATCAACCACTTGGGTTTCATTCTTCAAGGGGAGAATGGGATCGACGGGTGGAAATGGATTGACCACTTGGGTGACACTCTCTAAAGGGAGAGTGGGATTGACCAAGGATGGGATCAGATCAACCACTTTGGTAATTTATTCAACTAAGGATGTCATCAGATTGACTACATGCTCAACCGGATTGACCGACGAAGGGGTCGGATTGATCATTCCATCAACTACAGGTGGGTTGAGAGTAAGCTTGCGATAAGCAGCTGGAAGGTGAGGTTTTGAAACAGTCATGTCTTCCAATAATTTTGAGGCTTTGTCCATACAAGGGAAAATGTGAGTTAGATGACTCCCTTTGCATAACATACATGGGAACTTGACTCTACTTTTCTTCTTCCCAACGGTATCTTGACTAGTTGATGGGCGGTCATCAACATGTTGTTCAAAGGTTGACGACATGGGTTGGTGAGATTGTGTAGACCATGTTTCTATAATCTTGGATAGACCAGGGCAATCCTTAAGAAGATGGATACCCTTACAAAGCCTGCAAGGGTACTTGGGATTACGGTTTGTTTGGATGATCTTGGCATTATCAACACTCCCAGCATGATTAACAGTAACTGGCTTCTTTCCAACATGTCTGGAAGTGGTTGGAAGGTTGAACCCTTGTTTATTTTTCTTCTTCTTATTCTTCTATTTCTTCTTCTTCTTATCCACCAAGTTACTAGCTTTAGAGCTTTCACTCGACGAAGAAGATGAAATGGAAGAAGACCTTGCAACTGAAGAAGGCAAAGAAGATCTTACTGGTGAAGAAGGTGAAGGATCAACATGAGGTTGATGTTCTTGGGAGGAAGTGCTAACAAATGAAGCACTAACTGCATTCAGGACTACCTGAGTGGAAAACAACCATACTAATAATCCAATTGTGAGACCCAGAAGGCTCAAAGTAGCAATGTGAGGAGGACCAATGTTTCTGTAAGAAGGAAAAACAAAAGGTTCCCCTGGAGCAGAGGTTCCTTCATTGGTCATTCCAGGAACTGATGCCATTAAAAACAAAAATCCAACCTAGATTCCACTAGGGAAAACAAACAACACACACTAAAAATCTAGTAATCAAGCAAGCAAACAAAACCTTCTCATAATGAGAACACTAGTTGGTGATGAAATCCAATGTCGCAGGAACAAAGTAAGAAGGGGCTGAGATAGAGCGGGTGGAAAAGTTACGTTGACGACCTGCTTAACGAACTTACACCCTGGTGCAAGCTCCCACACACAATCATGGGTATACCCTCCAAGGAGCCTGAGTGAGTTTGGCCAACATCGATTCCAGGTACCATGAAGACTCGCCCCTCCACAGACACCTTGTGTAAATACCCTAAATCAATAGGCCACTAAGGTTACCAATTACTACAATGATGCCTGGGGAAACAGTCGACAATCTGATCCACGTGCAAAGGCAGGGTATCTAAGCCCGAAATCAATAAAAAGGCTCCCACACATAATTGTGGGTATACCTTCAAGCGGCCCCCATAATATATGTAATCTCTACACCAAGACCAACAAAGCAGGGTGAGTAACTCTGCCAGACTCAATGCGACCTCAGGTTTGATCCTTGTGTGAGAAGGGATTCCGAGGACAAAATGTAATAAGTGGATTTACCGCTCCCTAACTCAATATTCTATGTTTGTTTGTAGCTTTGGAATCTATGTTTGTTTGTAGCTTTGGAAAGTTATCTTTCACACCTATTCCAAATCCCTTCAACTAATCTAATGTAGGTTTGCTACCAGAAAATATAAAAATGTCTAAGCAATTTTTATAAGCGCTTTATTTTAAGGTTGTTGTTACTCAAGAGGAAAATGGCATGGACTAAATGATTTTTGGACCGACTCTAAACAATGCAAAGAAATAAGAATGAAAATATTTCAATTTGATGAAAGCTATATTACGAGAGGGAGAAAATGTTTTATCATTCCCATATGCACAATGTCCCAAAATTTTATTAAACTCATCAATATCAAGATTCTCAAGAAATGAGAAGTGAGATCGGAAGA
>CBVK0102660595.1:0-13399 GCA_900067695.1 Picea abies | reverse complement strand
CAACTTCTTCTCTCAGGGAAAGTTCTTCTCCCTTCTTTCTTCAGGAATTCGGGCTATTGATCCTTCTAAAGACAAAGGATAGGTTTACATCATTAATGGTCATAAGCGTGACAAAAATAATGTGTAACAATCCATTAACACTTCAATATCCATTCAACTACCTAGTCCCCTACAATTATAGTAGACAACTTTGATAACTTCATAATTAAAGGGTTAGATTCGCCACCATAAGAATCCCATGGATTCTACATTCACGAAATTTTAATAGAAAGAAATTTGACTCCTATCCCAAAATATCTTTCAACGAATGCCTGAAGCCATATATATTTTTCTTTCAATGCAATTTCTTATTTATTTTTCTTTGGAGGGTTTCTTCTTTGGTTTCCTTGGAAGGCACTCCTCCTACAAATCTTCTTCTTCTTCCCGTGATTGTTTATGATCCTTTTTTTTAGTAACAACACCACTCAAAGGTTGAATGGCTAGTTTAGGGGGATGATATGTCCCTTGCACTAAAATAATGAGCTTAGACAAGGGATTGAATTCAATACTTTGAGAGTTTGGAAAGAGGGATGGGGTTTCATCTTGTTTAGGGGTCAAAGAATGATCTATTTACTAGATTTCAACATGGATCTAGGTTTGTGTTTTTTCAAAAGAGGATGGGGGAGGATCTTATTCAAGATAGGATAATATAGTGTATCAATTTGAAGGAGGACTAATAGATCCATAGGCAGTATTAGAAGTTGAAGGGCCAGGGACCTTGGTCTTGGAAGAATTTTTACTTGATACCATTGCACAACCTTTTCTAGAGGGGCCTAAGAAAGGGTTACATGCTTATAGTCCTTGGGAAAATGGCCATATTCATGGAAAGCCCTACACTTGAAAGGTAACTACTCATAATCTAGTTTCTGGGTATGGGTCCAATTTCCAAGAGATAAGTTGATGGCTTCAAGAAGTAATTTATCGAGGTACACTTCCACATATATCATGGTACTAGTAAATATTTCTAAATTTGGCTTAGATTTATTGATGTATTTGCCTAAGGATTTCCCAATCATGACCAAGGCCTCATCACTCTAGCAATGTAAGAGTAGAAGAGGAAAACGAACCCATATTGGGAACGTTGAGGGAAGACAAACCCATATTGGGAATGTTGAGGGAACATCCACCTCCAGATCAAATTTGAGTTTCCATCAGTCGATATGCATGCCCCTTGACCCCATGAAGTAGGGGTTGTTTCAAAAGATTAAGTCTCTATCTTCCTTATTTTTGAATAAAAAGGAATAAATACCTCAACCCTATAAATTGAATATGATGGATTACCTTTTATGAAAACCTTCCAATTTTTTGAGATCCATGATTCTGGGAGAGGGCCAAAGACCAGTAAATTTCTCTATCAACCCATGCTCAACCAACACCGAGGATTTGAAATGGGACATCATAGGAGGGAGATTCACCGCTAAATTTTCAAAGGAATTTTTAATAAATCAAGATAGGGAAAACTTTGGTCTAATCTCATTCTGAATTGAGGCTACTAGGGCCTAGAAATCCACAGCCTCAAAGGAGGGTGTGGAGAGGGATTCTACCCTCCTAGATCCATGTCTAGGAGGGATAACTCGATGGAGAATGAAATTGATCAAATTGAGACACTAGGGTTCACTAGAACGAGAATCTAGACAAAACATAGTTACATACTTGACAAGAATTGTGACCTCAAAATGAGAACTCTAGCCTTAAAACCCATATTTTGGGGTCTAAAACACCAAAATCAACCCTCATTTTAAAAAAATGGTGCTAGCGATAGCACCCTTTTATTCGTAGTTAAAATCACCACCTTTTGGAACTATGGCCTTAAGAACATCATAATGTTGTCGACAAAAACCTTAGAATCAACACCTAAATCAAAAAGTGTTGCTAATAGCAACACCATTTTTTTATTTCTGAGGTTAAAACTGCCACTTATTTGAAACCTCTAGACTTGACAACCAATACCATTGCAACCAAAACCTTAAAATCAACACCAAATTGAAAAGCGGTGCTCCCAATGGCACCCCCCTTTTTTCTAGGGATAAATTGCAAGTTTTTTTAAATTGTGGCCTTAACAACTGATAAACTTGGAACTTAAATCTTAAGATCAACCCCTGAATTGAAAAGAGGGACTATTAGTAGCACCCTCTTTTGGGGGGGGCTTAAAATTGTAACATTTTATAAGTCAAGACCTGGAATTCTAGTATCATTGTAAACAAAATTGTAGAGAGAGAGGAGGGGGGAAACCCCAAATGGGAAAAAAACTTGATTTTGTTTTTAAATAAAAATTAAAAATAAAATAACATTAAAATAAACATTTTAAATTTAAAAAACAAAAAAAAACACTTAATTTATAATAAAGAAAGACCATTTTTTTAATTGAAATAGAAAAAAATATATTTTAAAAGGGTTATAGTCGAGGCTGATAACATGATTACAAAAATTGTGAGCCTTAGTTTTCAAGAAAAATGGCTAGCTCCTTATTTGTTGAATATAGAAAGTACTTATGTTCACAAAACCTACATTCTGAAATTTCTTAAATGAATACATTCTAACAAATTGCTTACATAACAAAAGGTAGAAGTAGAACATGGATAAAGTGGATTACGTGTTTGGATTCTTGTAACCATTGGTTGCACTACTAAAGAAGATTTTTTTCTTTATTATTGTTTTCCAAGCATCTTTTGCATTTGAATTCCTTGATTTTCTTTCCAGTCTCAATTTGTCTTGATCTAGAGGTTCTAGTTGTTCTAGAGTCTCATATTCTTTAGCCTGATCTACCCATCTCCCCTTAGTCTAAGGGAAAATATAGAGATTTTCTTCTTGATCCAGAGTGGAAGGATGAGTGGAAGAATGAGTAGATTCATCATCCATTGAAGCCTAAGGTGTCAAACCCTATTGTAGTGGAAGGTCTTATTTTGATGGTGTGTCCCTAATTTCCTCTTAATCCACTTTTACATCTTCCATGGATGGGTCCAAGTCAAGTGGATCTTCCTTACTAATCAATTGATGTTCTTCCTTAGCTCCAACCCCCTAGGTTGATTTATGCTAATGCTTCCAAATCTACTTGGTCCCTTTTGGGCAATGTGCCACTAAATGCCTTGTTTCAAAAAATACTCTATAGTAGAAAGATACATATTCATAGTGAAAATTTTGTGTCTAGGAATAGTTTTCACCTGTCAAGATTATTTTGACCAAAAACCATTTGTTGAAGTACATTTCCACACATATTTGAGCATATGTTGTGATGTTGTGACACTCTATTTCAGAACTATTGTAATAGAATCTTCCAAGGGATTTTCCAATGGCTCAAAGAGAGGTTGGTCCCCAAAAATGCAAAGGTAGATTTGGGATTCTTGCCCACACCAGAGCCGAGGATAGAGAATATGTCATTAGATCGAAAGATGGGGTCCAGTGTTTCATACATAAACCATATTTTTCCCAAAATGAGGGGCATGTGTTTAAAATAAAATCCCTATATTCTGCTAGATCGAACTCAACAATGAGTAACCCCTTTGCACAGGGGTAAATAAAAGCCTCCTCTTTTATCTCAGGTTTCCAAAAGTCCAAAATCCATTTGTGCATATCCATTAAATGAGGTAAAATCTCATTGAAACGGCACACAATCTCATTGGTTATGTAAAAGACTACCTATTCTACAACATATTTCCCCATGGGAATAGTTTAGGTTGAAGCCTCCTAAAACTAAAATCAATTTAAGGAAAAGAAACACGCAACGTTCTTCACAACATAATCATTGAATAGTGCTTTACCTAGATTACCATTAGGGGGAAAGTTGGATCTAACCCCAAAATCCATATTGGTTATGTAAAAGACTACCTATTCTACAACATATTTCCTCATGGGAATAGTTTAGGTCAAACCCTCTTAAAACTAAAATCAACTGAGGGAAGAAAAACACACAACATTCTTCACAATATAATCATATAATCATAGAATAGTGCTTTACCCAGATTACCATTAGGGGGGAAGTTGGATCTGACCCCAAAATCCATGATGTCTCTCATAGACTAATCAAGAAAATCCTTCATGCAAGATCTAAGTACACCAAGGGGGAAGAATCCAATTGTCATTTAAGTGTGTGTCACGAAATGGTTTCTAGAGAAGCCAAGGGAGGAAGAGTCGGATAAGGTCAAGGAAACCATTACTACCATTATTTCTAAAGGTTTGGAGAGTTTGATTGAGAGGGGAAAGGCTAGTTGTGTGTGGGCCATCAAGAAGATCCATGGTTCGTCCTTCGCAAGTGGCTAGGGCATAACCTTAGGCATCTATTCCTGTCACATCCATGTGCACTCCTTTGGAAAAGACCAATTTTTTAAAAAAGAAAAAATATTAAAAACATAAAAAATTTAAAACATACATTTAAAGAATAGAAATTAAACAATTTTTGAAAAATGAAATATACCTTTTTTAAATAATAAAAAGTTAAAAATAAAAATAAAAAACAAACAAACATATTTGTGTTTGTTTGTTTTTTATTTCTTTACAAAATGTATATTGCATTTTTCAAAAACTGTTTTAAATTATATACTTTATGTATTTTTTAAATTTTTTGTTTTTCCATATTTTAAAAAATATATATTATTTTAATATATTTTTTTTTTCAAATTGGTCTTTTTCCACAAAAGGAGTGCACACGGTTGTGCGAGGTAGAGATGCATAAGGTTCTATCCTAGCCACTTGCAAATATTTTAAAGTCATGCGGTGAGACATTTGAAGGAAAAAAAGTACCATTTCCAACCAGGGCATATATTATAGAGAAAGTGATGGATCAAAAAATATGAAAAGAGAACGGAACATGAGGAGATATGGGAGTTGGGGGATGATGGACTCTAAGAGAAAGAGAAGTTTTTGGAAGCAAAGAGGGGGTTAGATGGGGAGTGACAAGGTTAGAATTAGGATCGGGAGCGGTTGGATGAAGTTGAGGGGCTCTCCAATGACAAGTTTATGGAACCAAAAAAACCTCATTGTCATTCTTCATAAGATTAGAAGTGGGCCTAAACTCATAAATCTTAATGAACCAATCTCAATAGGTAACCCATAACCGAATGTCTCCAAGTCTAAAATGGATAGTTTAGATGATTTGGAAGGAACAAATATCCATGCTACTGTCACGGGAGTTTTATGTGGATCTCCAGGGTCTAAGTCCAAGAATTTCGATTCTGGATTCAAAGAACCAGATGGGAGGAGTTGAAACATGCATCAACCACCCTAAAAAAATTCACAGACAAAAGAATTGTATCACCATTTTTGAGTCGAAAATGAACTATCTCTTGAGATCCAAAACCAAAGCCAAAAAGGATCCAGAAGGGGTCGAAGGGGGATTGCTTGAGGATAAGGAAGGTCCCTCAAATGTGGGTCAAAATATTACATATCATTGACAAAATCCAAAGCCAAGACAGAAATTAGAGAAGGAAAACAACTCACCATTGATGGGGCCCTTAGAGCGGGAAATCCCATCATAAGGTTACCAAATGATAATTCTATCTTCCAATGCTAAAGGGGTCGAGGGCACCCACAAACAGTTAGTCCTCAGAAGACTAGTTGACATTTATAAACCGAATGTGGTAATGATTCAAGAAACTATGTGCATAGGGAAAAACACTTGATTTCTTTTATTCATTTCTCAAATATTGGAATTTATGTGTTGTGGATGCATTAGGATAGTCATGAGGTCTGCTCACAGGATGGAATACTAAATTTGAATCTATCTCTTCTGTAGTTTTGAATTTGGCATAATGGTGGAATTGCAATCCAAGGAGATAAGGAAAGAGATAAGACTCATTAATATCTATGGTCCTTATGGGGATAGATCATTCTGGGATTCCCTGATTGATTTAAGGTACATATCCAGTGAAAATGTGATAATTGGGGTGACTTGATCTAACTTTAAATCTGTGGGAAATATGGGGGGAGACCACTAGGAGGGACCCACTTGGAGACTTTTTTTCCATATGTTTGAGAACCTTCAATTGATAGACATGGAACCTGCCAAGATCGCCCCAATGTGGAGAAACACCAAAAGAGGTTGAGTTGGCATCTCTAAGAGATTGGATCATTTTTTGGTGGTTCAGCTATTTTACAATGTGAATATGAAAATAAAGTCCAAGATTGAAATGGGAGAGATTTCATATCATTTACCTATCCTTTTGTATTTGGAATCCGAAGACAAGAAGTCGGACTTCCTATAAAATTCAATCGTCCATAGCTTCAAGAGGACAGTTTTAAATATCTAATAACCAAGAATTGTGTCCCCTTTGATAACCAAGGGGATACATCAACCATGAAACATTTTGTCGATAACATTAAAAGAATTAAAGCGATGATGAAAGGATGGGTGAAATAATATGCTACAAAATCTCAGGAAGAACTAAAGAGGGTGGAAGAAGGCATTACTACTCGTTTTTATCAGAATGAGGCATGTATCTTCTCTAAGGAAGAGGCACAAATGCTTAAGGAATTTGAAAACAAAAAGATGGATTTATTGGCAAAAGAGGAAACCACCTGGAGACTGAAAATCTGAGCTCTATGGATTCAGGAAGGAGATAACAACACAAAATATTTTCATAATTATTTAAATTATAGGAAACAAATCAATACTATTTACAAAATATTTTCATAATGATTTAAATTATAGGAAACAGATCAATACTATTGGAGAAATTATGCATCCCAATGGAAACATGGTCAGATCATTCAATGAAAATATAGAAGCAACAAGATTGCATTTTTTATCCATAATCGAGGTGTTCATATCCCAGTCATTTCACCAACACGGACCCTATATGGAATTTGATCTCTGAACTCTATCTCAAGATTGCATTTTTTATCCATAATCGAGGTGCTCATATCCCAGTCACTTCACCAACACGAACCCTATATGGAATTTGATCTCTGAACTCTATCTCAACTCTATATCTGATGAGAAAGGTCTTCAAGATTTATATCATGCACACATCAACCACTCAGTTCTCTGAGTTTTTGTTGTAATGCTCAATGCATTTATGAATGCAACAACTCTATGGCTTCTTCTTTGATCAACTCACTCATTCATATGGGTTGTAGCATAGTTGACGATATCATATGGAGAGGCCTTGGAATCCTACAGAAGACCACGTTAAATTTCCCAATGAGAGGCATCTTGTCTTTGATATTAACTATTTCATGAGAACCCTGGAGTCCAAACAATTCTTTCTCAATATCTGAGCTGGAAGCCAAATAACTCATGCAACAATCAAATTATTATTTAATGAATGAACGATCCTGAAGCGATATTGAATGGATGTGGAAAAGCTATCCATTACTAACTCATTTGTCCCTGTATTCAATGCACCATCCATTCATTGTCCACTCAATATACTCATCATCTGTCTTGGAACAGTTATCAAAATGGGCATGCCTGGACCATGAGCCAATGAGGAAAAACAAGCGGATCTTATAACTGACCAAAGGTAGATTCTCTTGAACGCTTTGGTACCATATTTAGGGCTTGGGATATTGAGGTGTTACACCAAATGCTCAAGGTGGATTAGGGTAAGGTTTTAGCATGTCAAATGACAAATGAAACATATCATGGTTTCGCCACGAGCTAGCGTTGCACTTGGACAATGAAGAGTCGGCATGTGGGGGCTCTCCTCTGGCTAGAGCTCACACTAAGATGTTTCGATAGCAATATGCACCTGTGTGGGATATCTCTGAGCTAGTGTTCACGCTTAGATCATGTGCAACAGAGAACAAGGGCGTGGAGTCTCTTGTACACTAGGGTTTGAGTGTAGATGTGTTTAAGCATCACGGGAACGTTCAATAGTACACCCATATGCTAGGGTGAGGTCGCATGTAGTGTACACAGCAAATACAGAAGGGATGGTGCACCCAGCTAGTGGAGTGGAGTCGTGTGCAATTTATGTAGTGGAATTAATTCGTGGCAGCAAGTAAATAAGACATGGGAAGGATATTTCATGAGATATGCACCCAACTACCAGTTAAATTCCCAACAAGATGAAAAATGTCTCAGCAAACAATCTAAACACACAGCAAGATGGAGATGCCACGACAATAAGTAAACTATGCTTCGGCACGTCATTTCATCATCCAAACAATGAGAATACACCCCATAGAGAGAGAAATATGTTTTATCAAGATCTCCAATAGCTCTTGAAAGTTGGTCGTGGATCTTCCCTGCCCTAATGCATTGGATGGTGGAGATTAGCTAATGGTTGCAATGAATAATAACCATTTAAACAATAATATTTTTTGAGAACCTCTCACATATTACAAAGAAAAATCTGCAACAAATAATCTTCCTCCACTCAAATTAGGTGAAACCATCAGAGTTAATTAGCAAGCTTCAAATAAACAAAATAAAAAACTTAACCACATCACACAAAGGAAACACATTAAGGCATGAATTTTTTATCTTACCCTCGAACCCAATTGGGAAAAAACAAGTAAACTATTCTTGAACACGTCAGTTCATCATCCAAACAATGAGAATATGCCCTAGAGAGAGAAAAATATGTTTTAGCAAGCTCTCCAACATCTCTGGAAAGATGACCATGGATCTTCCCTTGCCTAGTGCATTGGACAATGGAGATTAGCTAACGATTGCAATGGGTAAGAACCATTTAAACAATAATCTTTTTTTAGAACCTCTCACTTGGTATCCTATACAAGACCATGATCTAATTTCCCAATGAGAGGTGTCTCCTATTTGATATCAACTATTTCATGAGAATCCTAGAGTCCAAACAACCTTTTATCCTTGGAGGGTTGATATTAGCTAATGGTTGCAATGGGTAAAAAACATTTAAACAATAATATTTTGTGAGAACCTCTCACATATTACAATAGAAGAATATGCAGCAAATAAACTTCCTCCAATCAAATTAGGTGAAACAGTTAATTAGCAAGATTCAAATAAACAAAATAGAAAAATTAAGCACATCACACAAAGGAAACACACATTAAGGCTTGACTTTTTTATTTTACCTTGGAACCCACTTGGGAAAATGAGTCGAATGTTGCTCAATATTCTTCTTTTTGCAAGTCTGCAAGTTTTTACAATGCTCTCCTCCTCCATGGCCAAAAATCCCTTTGGAAATGAGCCAAAGTGAAGGAATAGAAAGAAATAGGGGGTAAGGGAAGGCCAACAACCATGGTTCTTCAATTCTCATTATTTAGCCTTCTCTCCTTTCCATTTCATGGTCATATTTAATTATTTTTCTTTAAAATTTCTCTTACATCATTATTTAGCTTATTCCATGTAAACTTGCATTGTTTTACATTGTTTTACATTGTTTTATGTGGCTTACATAATGCATTTTGGTTGTCAATCTATGTGCAAGTACTAAATCATATCCACTCTTTAGTTGAGATCACACCTCCCCATTGAGAAGATTTTTGGCCTCCAAAAGCTCCATGAAACCAATCTGAATTAGTGTTGCCTGCTTCTCCAAAACATGGCTCTAACATTGGCTCCTAGCTACAGCTCTAACTCTAGATTTGGATCTAGCTCGTGGCTTTGGCTATTGGATCTAATGCTTGGCTATGGCTTCGGCTTATCTGTTCCCACAGTGTAGCAATATTCTCATTGACTCTTAGCTTTGATCAATCTTAGAATTCAAACTCTATAATCAACACTCATTACCATATCCCTCTCTTCTTGGCAGTCATGAAGAAAAGTCGAATCTTGGTCTCCTTATTCGGTGTGATCCTAGCTCATTTCCATCACATCTTGGTCCTATGAAAGGAAGTGTGGCCTCCATATTCAACTAAGATTGATTGCAACATGTTATGGAAACAACTCTTGAGTTCCTGCACATGCGTCCAAGGCACATCATGGAGCCCTCAAGAACTCCTCTACAGTAATTGACCTCTATGCACCAATCTTTGGCACAAATCCACGATGGGGTTCTTCAGATGCAATATTTGAAACAAGAATTGGGTCGCAGATGCTCTTAGAATCAACCTTTTATCCTTCTTATCTCTTTCACTACTCTTTTGTGATGTTATCTCTCATTAGACACCTTATGTCACTTGGAATACAACAAATCTCTCGTTCTTCTTTGATCAACCCGCTTATTCTTCTAGGTAGTATCATAGTTAATGATATCATATGGAGAGGCCTTGGTATCCTATACAAGACCATGATCTAGTTTCACAATGAGAGGTGTCTCGTATTTGATATCAACTATTTCATGAGAACCCTAGAGTCCAAACAATTCTTTCTCAACACCTGATTTGGTAGCCAAATAACTCATGCAACAATCAAATTATTATTTAATGAATGAATGATTCTAAAATGATCTTGAATGGAGGGGGAAAAGTTATCCATTACTAACTCATTCATCCCCTTATTCAATGCACTAGCCATTCATTGTCCACTCAGTATACTTAGCATTTGTCTCGAAATAGTTATCAAAATGGACATGCCTAGACCATGAGCCAATGAGGAAAAACAAGCAAATGTTATAACTAACCCAAGGTAGATTATCTAGAGTGCTTTGGCACCAGATTTAGAACTCGGGATATTGAGATGTTACACAAAACGCTCAAGGTGGATTAGGGTTAGGTTTTGACAATTCAACTAACAAATGAAACATATCATGGTTTCTCCATGAGCTAGCATTGCACTTGGAAAATGAAGAGTGAGAACGTGGGGGGTCTCCTATAGCTAGAGCTCACACTGAGATGTTTGGACGGTAATATGGACCTTCGTGGGATCTCTCCAGGATAGTGTTCATGCTTAGATCATGTGCAATAGAGAAGAAGGGCATGGAGGCTTAGGTATGTTGGGGTTTGAGTGTAGATACATTTGAGCAGCAAGGGAACGTTCAATAGTGCACCCAACTTCTAAGGTGAGGTCACATGCAGTGTGCACAGCAAATACACAAGGGATCGTGTGCCCAACTAGTGGAGTGGATTCGTGTGCAATTTACCCAGTGGAATTAATTCATGGTAGCAAGTAAATAAGACATGGGAAGGATATCTTCATGAGAGATGTGCCCAGGTACCAATTAAATGCTCAACAAGATGAAAAATGTCTCAGCAAACTATCTAAATGCCCAAAAAGATGGAGATTGCCTAAAAACAAGTAAACTATGTTTGGACATGTCAGTTCATCATCCAAACAATGAGAATACGCCCGAGAGAGAGAGAAATATGTTTTATCAAGCTCTCCAACAGCTCTGGAAAGCTAACCATGGATCTTTCCTTGCCTAGTGCATTGGACAGTAGAGATTAGCTAATGATTGCAATGGGTAAGAACCATTTAAACAATAATCTTTTGTGAGAACCTCTCACCTTGGTATCCTATACAAGACCACGATCTAATTGCCCAATGAGAGACGTTTTATATTTGATATCAACTATTTCATGAGAAACCTAGAGTCCAAACAACCTTTTATCCTTGGATGGTGGAGATTATCTAATGGTTGCAATGGGTAAGAACCATTTAAACAATAATATTTTGTGAGAACCTCTCACATATTACAATAAAAGAATATGCAACAAATAATCTTCCTCCGGTCAAATTAGGTGAAACCATCAAAGTTAATTAGAAAGCTTCAAATAAACAAAATAGCAAACGTAACCACATCACACAAAGGAAACACACATTAAGGCATGACTTTTTTATTTTACCCTAGAACCTAATTGGGAAAATCAGTCGAATGGTGCTCAGTATTCTTCTTTTTGCAAGTCTGCAAGTTTTTACAATGCTCTCCTCCTCCATGGCCAAAAATCCCTTTGGAAATGAGCAAGAGTGAAAGAATAGAGAGAGAGAGGGGGTAAGGGAAGGCCAACATCCATGGCTCTTCACTTCTCATTCCTTATCCTTTTCTCCTTTCCATTTCCTGGTCATATTTAATTATTTTTCTTTAACATTTCTCTTACATCATTGTTTGGCTTATTCCACGTAAACTTGCATTGTTTTACATTATTTTAAGTGTCTTACATAATGCATTTTGGTTGTCAATCTATGTGCATGTACTAAGTCGTATCCACTCTTTATTTTGTATCACACCTCCCCATTGAGAGGCTTTTTGTTCTCCAAAAGCTCCATGAAACCAATCTGAATCAGTGTCATCTGCTTCTCTGGAACGTGTGCTCCTGGCTATAGCTCTAACTCTAGCTTTGGCTTTGGCTCGTGGCTTTGGCTATTGGATCTAGTACTTGGATATGGCTCTGGCTTACATGTTCCCACAGTGTAGCAATCTTCTCATTGGCTCTTAGCTTTGAGAAATCTTAAAATTCAAACTCTAGAATCAACACTCATTCCCATATCCCTCTCTTCTTGGAAGTCATGAAGCAAAGTCGAATTTTGGTCTCCTTATTCAGTGTGATCCCAGCTCACTACCATCACATATCGGTCCTATGAAAGGAAGTGTGGCATCCATCTTCAACTAATATCAATTGTAACATATTATGGAAACAACTCTTGAGTGTCTTCACATGCATGCAAGGCACATCATGGATTCCTCAAGAACTCCTCTACAGTCATTGACCTTTATGTACCAATCTTCGGCACAACTCCACGATGGCGTTCTTCAGATGCAATATCAGAAACAAGAATTGGGTCATGGTTTCTCTCATAATCAACCTTTTATCCTTCTTGTCTCTTTCACTAGTCTTTTGTGCTGCTATCTCTCCTTCGACACCTTCTGTCACTTGGACTAGAGATGCAGGAAACTCCTCATCTTCTTCAATCCTCACTTTCCACACCCTTCTCTTGGTTGTGCGGTTTATGGGGTTAAGCTCTGGGTGAAGTCCCCAACACTTCACTTCCCAATGTCCGCTCAACTTGCAGTGGTGGAAAAAAATCACATGGCTACTACAAGGATTTCTTGACATACTCCTCCTCTACATGTGCTTTTGTGTATGTTGTTGGATTGGAGAATCCTTCTTTCCATTCAACTTCTGAAAACAATCAAGTTTGAGGAACATGGATTTCTTCTTCCAGTAGGTTGCCTTAAAATGGCCTTTCTTCCCACAAAAATAATATGCCTCTGCATACCAACAGTTATGTATGGTATGGCCTCTCTTCTTGCAGCAATGACAAACAAGAAATTTCTTGTTTGACATGGACCTCTTGGTCTTCTTCTTATTCTTTATTTCAATGATTGGTTTTTTGTTGTTTATGATTGCAAGTGTGGGTTGAGTCTGCAAACTCTCCACAATGTTTCTCTCCTTCAATCCACCACAAGCCTAAGGTGGTTGTGGGATGACACCTTCACTTACTATTTTTTCTCCTTCTCATGATGAGCAATCCAACTCTGACATGTTTTTTGCCTTCACAAAAATAGTTTTCTTTATGGTGATGGAATTTTCACTTCTAACATCAAAACCTAGGTCTTCA
>CBVK0102660592.1:0-13839 GCA_900067695.1 Picea abies | reverse complement strand
AAATGGTGTTGTTGTTAGTGTCACTTTTTTATTTGGGGGTTGATTTTAAAGTTTGTGTTGACAACATTACAATGTTGTTAAGACCATTGTTGCAAAAGGTGGTAATTTTAACCCCAAAAAATAAAAATAAAAATGTGTTACCGTAGCACCACTTTTCAAAATAGGAGTAAAAATAGTCACTAAATGTGACCTCTGAACAAACAAGAACTCTAGATGATTATCATCAAGTTGACAATTATGTTACAATACAACATTATGTTATCATGTAAAATAATCAATAATGGAAACAATTTTTTTAACAAAAATAGTTGCATTTTGTAAGAAATAAAAGAGGGGGTTTCAACCGTACCGTTGAGCATTTTAATACAAACAAAAAGAAATGACCATGTCCAAAAAACCTCCATGATGTTCAAAATATGTTGTGAATTGCTTCATATTTGGCCTATTTTTAAAATTCTAGTACTGTTGACTATTTGGATTGTATAAAGCCTTACAAACTAACCAAGCAAAATTACATACTTCCAAAACATCATAAAACTAGACATTTTTGTTACCAAGCCCAAGATGGGCAGTCGTCATTCTTCCTATAGCTTATTTTAGTCTTCTTTCTCTTCCATCTTCCCTTGATTTATCTCTTCCCCTACCTCCATCGAGCTTAATTTACTCTTATGCTTCTCCAATTGGGCCTTCATCCTAAGCATTTTCTTTCTAGCTTCTTTCAACTCCTTTTCATAATTGTGTTCCTAGTCCCTTCTCCATTCTCCCTATTTCATGTGCAACAACCTCTTGACTATCATCAAAATGATGATCACAACAAAGGATATAATCTCGAAGATGGTCTTGGATATTCACCATTTTGTTGGTATCAAATAGCATGCACTTGGAATTTACACCAAGTTCTTCTATCCCTCCAGAGTAAGACAAATAGGAAAACCTATACCATATTTTGAAAGAATGGTTGTTCAGACTTAAAAAGGACTAACACGACCATCCCAAGAAAGGGGATTCCTAGGTTTCCTTTGAGTGTCGCGAAGAACATACAATAAAGGGTCTTTGAAAACAAACTCCACACAAAAATAGGTGGTCCAACTAAGAAGGATTCCTAGGAATTTGCAAACAGAAAGACTCAAATATAACTAGCAAATTCCTTGAGCTCAAAGCCTGAAGTCAAATTACTACAAGCAACTGAATCTTGAATTCCTTCAAGCCAAATCCAAACTTCCAATTTTCCATGGGATTTTTCCCAAAGTCCTCGCTTGTTATGCTTCCCATACCACCCTTTCCACTGAAGCTAGACCTTTCAACTGGGAGAAACAAAAGGATAAAGATAAGAGGCAAACCATTCCTTCAAACCACAACTGAATCTTTTGGATGGACATCGCAAGGCATGGATAGAACTTGCATGCTCTACACCATACCATCTTCCTAGGGCTCATAATGGAAACCTTCTACAAGCAATAACAAATAGCACGGTCGGCCACCCTTGTCGTCCTTTGCAAATGCATGTCACTGGGTTGACACCACTTGTCACAGGTTATTAAAATGATCATTCGATAGGAGAGTGGGTAAAGAACCTTGGGGAGGTTTTGAATTACCTCTCCACCCCCCACCCCCTTTTTCACAAACCAAGAGATAGAAAGGGGGGCTTATTGGCCATTGCATTTGCAAGTTAATTAATCCCTCTAAGAACATGAAACATTTTTACTTCCTCGAAACCTTTAAACAATTTTTCGATGCGACATATCAATCTATTAAGATGAGGGTCTTAGGAAGGGATTTAAAGACCCTATGGTGTATGAATATGATTGAATCACTAGTCACTATCATCTTTTTAATGCATTGATTCTTCATTATCCAAACTCCTAACCAAAGATCCAAATCCTCAACCTAATTGTTGGAGGTTTTATGGATTCCCTGGGCATAAGAAGGTTTTGATTTTCCTTCGGGGTCAAAGATAACCCCCCATGCCTCCCACCCTTAATAATGGATACAATATTATCAAATGTTCCTTTGCTCTAATAGTTGATACAAGAAAACTTGTAAAGCACAAATGGAAGACATGTGTAATACTCCCTCACAAAAGCGAAGACATGAGGGCGTAATAGCCACAAAGGTAAATAATGGTAATTGTTCTAACTTGTGCATTGCATTGCATTTTACATTGTAGGACTTTGACTTGCCACTTGACAATGTCACTTTCTTCTCGGTTTAATAGCTTGTATCAAGAGGAAGGGGGGAAATATAGTGCATGCACATAAACTTTCACATAATTTCATTAAAATATGCTTTTATACAGGGTGCATGGCCTCCATGATTGGGTGTGTGGCCTTCTTTACCCTAATGAACCATACTTATGATTGACGGTAGAACCACTAAATGGGCATATGCAACACAACAAAGGTGATAGAGGATTCTTTAGATCACTTACACAAGCTTGAGTCCTTCCCTATTATTTAGTTTTTGTATTAAAATTGTCAAAGATGATTAATTTGGATAAAATCACTCCACTCATTCTATTCTAAGTAGACCTTCCTAGGTCTTAAAATCCTTGTGGATTGTGTGCTTAGATACCAAAGTAATCATGACCAACCATAGATTCTCTAATACAAATTGACTAGTGAGGGATACTAAACCACTCAAACTAAAAACAATTCTAGAGTCATATAAATAATTACACCTAAAACTCATTGAGATTCTCCCATAGTGAACTCTAAAGTGGGAATTTTCCAAAATTGGATAATTTAGTGCCCAAGCAATCAAATTATGTGCCTATGCATGGCATTTCCATTGGGTTGTATTCCTCATAGTGGACTCACATCCCAAATAGTGATTTTGCATGCTTTGTTATGTTCCTATGCATTGATGTGTATTACAAAGTTCCCAAGTAATTAAATCCCTAATATTATGGAATAAGAATGCAAGTAGAGACCATGAAAAAAAAGTGTGATGATGGGTCTTTTAGAAGTAATTATGTAGTAGAATGTGGGCCTTATGCAACATAATGTGGGCCTCCATATATGAAGGCTTAAGGTTCCATATGAATAGAAGACTATCCATTTAACAATACATTGGGTCCAACTTTACCACATCCATAGTGTTTGTTATTGGCTTGTTCAAGACATTTTTTTCACGTATAAATCCATACATGAGGCACTTAAGAGTTTTGACCTAACCCCTTAGAGATATACTCTTGCAGTGAATACATTCATTGTTTTTTGTATTGTTTTTCTATATGCATTTAATTTTTCTTTCATTATCTTCCTACTTAGAAGTCGACATTCATTTTCTAATCAATTATTTTCATTTGGCATAATATATTAATCTTAAATTCATAGAATGGGATAGAGATAGCAATGTCCCAATCTATAATGTAAATTCATACTTCATGAGATCTAGTTTCACCATGCTTAAGGTTTCATTATCTTCCTACTTAGAAGTCGACATTCATTTTCTAATCAATTATTTTCATTTGGCATAATATATTAATCTTAAATTCATAGAATGGGATAGAGATAGCAATGTCCCAATCTATAATGTAAATTCATACTTCATGAGATCTAGTTTCACCATGCTTAAGGTTTTATGTGATAAGTTTGGTTAGGCTAGTATATCTTAGGTATTATACTAGTATTATCCCATGAGTACGACTATAAAATATCATCTCTCCATTCAATTTAATGTAGATTTTTGAACTTTTATTTATAATATGGTGTGTCCCCTCTTCTTGATATCACAAAGTCAATCTTTGTGTTTTGTTTGGGTATAGATTTAGAAACTCCATTCATATTTTTGGTCTATTTTATTCATTTTTCCTTTTAATATTTGTAAGTTTTTCTTCTCTACTATGACACCTCTCTTCGTTTCTTTTGCCCATCAACCTTTTCCCTATTTATTTTTTTACAATTCTAGTTTTAAAATTCATTTATGCAAAAAAAGAGGTGAAAGGTTATAACCCTTCATATATCCTAGTTCTCCCTTGATCAAACCTAGGGATTAAATCACACACACAAGTATGCTAGATAAAGAAAATAATGTCACAACTCCATCTGTGATGATGTACAAATGAGAAGATGCAACTAATTATTTATTATATTCTAGCTAAGTCATGGGGGAGGCCATTCTCAAGACCAACCCACAACTAAAGCCCCTAACACCAACCACTCCTAACCAATAGTAAGTCACATGCTCTACATATTAAACATTAATATCCTTGCCCCCCACCCCTTGGATGTTTAATTCAACATACCCAAAATTCTAGTACCCCTCTTAAATTTGATGTTGAATTTAATTTAAGGAACACAGCATAGGGTTCACCATTAACACTGAAAGGTACCCATTTATAAGGATTTATTTACATAATACGCTTTTACATGATAAGATCTGATAATTTTTGCAAATCATATTCTCTTATGTTACAATAGTCTTCACTTTAGAAATCCATTGTCCTTGTCTTCAATACCTTCCAATTTTGCATGCCCATCTCATTCCACATCCACAACCTCAAACTTCCTAAGTTCTTTAAAAAATGCTCAAAGGACTACTTTATTTGAATTAAGATGCATTCTAATCAAATGGACTACAATAAAATTGAAATTACTTCCTTGATCAAGGAAATTGTTTTATATCCTTTGTGTTTTAGGCCAAAACTAACACCTTTCTAAAATATGATAAGTCTTCCTGCAATATTCACATGCATCCTTGAACCAACATTATTTTAGACAATGGTTTTCCTCCCACAATGCTTGCACTCATATTAATACCAACAATCCTCATTATGGTTGGTCCTCTGGCTCTACATACAAACCTTCCTATTTGATTCAATGCTTGCACTAATGCATATACCAATAATCATCATTATGGTTAGTCCTCTAGCTCCACATACAAACCTTCATATTTGATGGACAATGCTAGGATATTCTATTCATATTGTTTTCCAGCAGCTTTGGTTTCCCTATGTACGACTATAATCTGAATTTGAAATTTTTTATTAATGTCAATTTCTCACTACTTTTCCAGAGCTTCATCTTCAATTTCTCGACCTCAGTTTCCAATAAACAAGCAAAAGCCATGTTTTGTGCAACAAAAACACCATCCCCTACATTTTTTTATTAAAAATGTCACACACACCATGTCAGGCCATGCTTTCAAGAATAATTTTATAACCATTTCTCATATTTTTCACTACACATTCTAATCCATTTGATAAATTAACAGTATACTCTCAATATACTCTCTTTAATGTGAGGAACATGGACAACAATACAAATAGTTTTCTTTGTACCATCCTATAGAACTATGAATATCACATCACTCTTTGACTTTAAGGAAAAGTATGAATATCACATCACTCTTTGACTAAGGAAAATTCATTGCAAAGAACCCCCTCTTTATGCTTCAAATTTTCAAGCAACTCTTTGAAAATACAATTTAATTCCTCTTGGTGACATAATTTCACAAAACACAAGTGTTGTCATCTTATTATAACAACTTCAAACCGAAAAAATACCTCACCTTTTCCTCCACTTGAATTCCTTTTGGACACTGAATTCCACAACACATAGGTGTTGTCATCGTTCTTTGACTTCAAGAAAAGCTCATTACAAAGAACCACTTCTTTCTGCTTAACATTTCAATTAACTCATAAAATGCTTATATCATATGTCACAATAGTTACCTTATCCTTGCACTTCAATTCCATTTGGAAATTGAAGTCTACATAACACAAGTGATCATCTTATAACAAGAGCCTCAAAGTCAAAAACTATTGGTCAAAAAACAACCCCTAAATCCTTTTGTTTAGCCTTCTTTTTGCCTTTAAATAACATACATTAATTATTCATCTACTTTAATCCTGGTTAAAAACACCCTCTAAAATTCTTCTTGAAGATTGAATTCCACAAAACATGGGTGTCATTCATTAAAAAACATCCTCTAAATCCTTTTTTTTTCCTTTAAATGGCATACATTACTTTGCTTCTACTTTAATTCCTCTTGAAGAGAGAATTCAACAAAACATGGTAAAAACACCTAAATCTTTTTGTTTAGCTTTCTTTTTGCCTTTAAATAACATACATTAACTATTCATTTACTTTAATTCCTGGTTAAAAACACTCTCTAAAATTCTTCTTGGAGACTGAATTCCACAAAACATAGGTGTCATTCATTAAAAAAACACTGTATATCCTTTTTTTGCCTTTAAATGGCATACATTTCTTTGCTTCTACTTTAATTCCTCTTGAACACTTCATCTACTTTAATTCCTGGTTAAAAACACCCTCTAAAATTCTTCTTGAAGACTGAATTCCACAAAACATAGGTGTCATTCATTAAAACATTCTCTAAATCCTTTTTTTGCCTTTAAATGGCATACATTACTTTGCTTCTACTTTAATTCCTCTTGAACATTGAATTCAACAAAACACAGGTGTTCTCATCCTTTAAGAGCAGCCTTAAGTGGGAAAAATATTGGTTTAGCTTTTATTTTTCCTTTAAAATAACCTTTTTAATCACTTGTTTAGCTTACCATTTATTTTAAATAACCTTCTAGCACCTTGCTTACTTTTAAAATAAACCTTCTAACACCTTGTTTAGGGTTCCTTTTTCCTTTAAAATAAACTTTCTAACAACTGGTTTAACCTTCCTTTTACCTTTAGAATAACCTTCTTTCCTTAGCACCTTATTTAGTCTTCCTTTTTCCTTTAAAATAAACCTTCTAACACCTTGTTTAGCCTTCATTTTCTTCCTTTAAAATAATTTTATAACACCTTGTTTGGTCTTCATTTTTCCTTTAAAATAATCTTCTAGTACCTTATTAGCCTTCCTTTTTCCTTTAAAATAACCTTCTAACACTTTAGTAACCTTCATGTAAAATACTTTCTACCACCTTATTAGCCTCCATTTTTTTCAAATTACTTTTTAATACCTTACCGTTTTTTTCCTTTAAATAACCTTCTAACACTTTATCATTTTTCTTTTAAATAACTTTCTAACACCTTTTTAGTCTTCATTTAGACTTCACTTCATTTTTAGCACCTTATTATTAGCCTTCACTTTTTTTTTTATTATTAGCCTTCACTTTTTTCTTTAAAGAAAAAGTACATGAAAAAGCCCCACACAAACACCATCTTGTTCACATATGACTATTCTACCATACACACTAATTTGAGCACTCGGCACTTTGGTCACCAATCTTTATTAAGAGCTCATACTCTTCATCCATAAAGCAAGTTGGATATCATATCAAATAGGCAGAACACAAAAAAAGGTTAAATTTAAACATGCCTTCAAAAATGTTTTAGGCATTTCCTATTCACCTCAACGACACTGGACCTCAAAACTGCATTCCCACTACCATAGGTTACTAGGGATGATTTTAAGGATGAAAAGTTATATTAAAATGTAGAAACATGGGCTAATATTACCATTTTTTAATATGTAAAGTGTAAAATGTTTGAAGAGTTTTGTAAAAATATTCAAATTTCTAAGGATTTTATATAGTTTCTATAAAATTTTGACGATTTGTAAGCTAAAACAAATTTATTCTATGGAATTTGGCCGAATCATTTTTTAAAAATAAAAACTGGTCAATCTTTTTTTTTTTGAAAAACCATGAAAAATTAACCCATTTACAAAATTTAGTCCCTAAAATCATCTATACAAACCACCATTCATCTCACCCTATCTCAAGTATGGATACTTCGTATCATTCATCTCACCCTCACCCTATGTGAAGTCTCACCCTATCTGGAATATGGATACTTCGTTTGTTTGACAGGAGGCCCCTTCGAACGCTATTCTCATGGCATGTATGCAATCTTTCAAGTTCTCATGGCATGTATGCAATCTTTCAAGTCAACTAGTGCCTAATCACACACTTCCACTACGGCTGGCATTCTATCGAATAACAGATTTTCCCATGCTAACATTTACGCCTATTGATCCCACATGTAGCGTGCGCTTAAGTATGACCTGGCCTCGTAGCGAATGGACACCTTCTAGGGAATCAAGGGTTTCCGAGAAGTTTCCAAGGCGTTTCCAAGTTTCCAGAAGTTTCTGGTACTGGTACATGGCTAATTTAGGAGTTTCGTGCAACAGAGATATAAAACAACAAACACAAATGATTCCCCAGTTAGAAAACTGTGTAAGCAAAAGTTGAGACCATCCAAGAACTTGCAATTCAACAATGGGGCGACTCCAAACCTCGGAACTTTGAATCTGAGCAATCAGCATTCTATAGAAAGTGCAATACCAGCAAGTAATCGAATTATTTTAACACCATGGCAAGTTTGGTGGAAACCAAGGGATTAGAGATTACTTTCGACAATCCAGGGATTCTCCTACCCATGTCTTTCTTTATAATTTATTTCTTGATAGCAGCTCTAGTTCTAATTCTATTCTTCATTCTAATCGTTTCCAACAACATGGTTTATAAGGCCTCATAGGAGCAGAGCGACTTGTAACGTAGATTTTTAACTTTTTCATGTAGTAAGCTGCTTCTAAGGTCAAATTTGATTGGGCTCACAAACGCAAGCTCTTAGAAAATATGGACCACAAAACTCGGAAAATAGTAACAAAAATTATATTCTAATACAGAAAAGCTTCCTTTAGAGTAAGAATATTGACTCTCATTTGACAGTGTCCAATTCATATATGGATATTTGCTCTCTTCAATTATATGGGGCACATATCAACCTTATTATTTAAGGGGTTAAACTCGGTGTAAATTTTGGAAAATCTTCATTTCAGTCTAGTAATGGAAAACATGTTATTAATCACAGTTTTGGCTCGTCAAAATTTCAATCTTTGAACTCCCATCCAATCTCTCGTTCTTTCTGTAAAACTTGTATTACAAAAATAAAAGCCAAAATCCACTTTATTCAATGGAAATTTTATCCTGGTATTAGAACAAATAAAACCAATTGCATGGCATCCATGGATAGCATAGCATCTCTAAAACAATCAGTGTACTTCACTTTTCCTGGTCGTTTTGCTACATCAGGTCGCAAGACAGGAAAACCAAATCTTCCAATTGATAAAATGCAACTCCAACCATAAACCCTAAACTATTTCATCTGCCTACAACATATATTTCGCCCATATTTTTTTAAAAGTGCGACTCTGCGCATCAAATAAATTAATGACTTCATAAATCTATAAATAAATTAATGACTTCGTAAATAAATTAATGACTTCATAAATGCTTTCATAAATCTATTGGGAAGAGACAAAAATCTGACATCTAAATCTCTTACGGTATCCACCAAAAACCAGCAAATTAAGACCAAGCCGGTTCAACTGATCTCATAATGATATCTTATTTATCTTTGAGATTATCAAATTATAATCTGGAGAACAACGTATTTTATCATATTTGTTCTCATAAATATGACAAATTCTACATGAATGTGAACCTCCATGGAACCAATAACGTACATATTTTATAGACAGAAAGCAATAAAACCCCGGCTAAGCATGCTTTGAGAAATTTTAATGATGTTACAAAAACCAAATTACTTCAAAAAATCGTTGTCGGGTAAAAGCTTTCATGGTCTTTCTATTTCAAGATTGTGCTCAGGTAAACATTTCATGGTTCAGAATTGATTGTTTTCTCAACCCAAAACGGTAGAGCAACAACTCAGAAACTTACTTGAAAGTTTGAACACGGATATGAGAGTTCCTACGAAATCACAAAATACAGAAACCACACTGTTCGTCAATGAAATTATACAATCACCTAGAAACGGCAATACATGCAACATAGTCTCGAGAAGAAAGTGATCAAAGAATGACCATGTCTGGAAACTAAAAGATTTTACACCAGGTTTCAGCCATTATCTCGACACTTGTATTGCACATATTTCAGAGAGAAATACTATAAATAATTCTCGTTTTTAGCTCATTGCCCTTATCATTTGCTCCAAGACCTGCAACTGCCCCTGGTAACAACACTACTTGAAATTTCGTAGATCCAGACACGTCATGGATCCAAAGTCTCTTCTCTACACTCACTCAAATAAAGGGGATGCCTTTTTCTTTCTAATCATCACTCACTCTGCTTTACATAAAGTCAGTTTCACTTCTACCACTTTTTCCCTCACTTTTTTGCTCCATAATAAATGCAAGGATTAAATCCCACTGTTCCTTAGGAAATGGAAACAATAGCCAACTCAAAATAAAGAATGATCCAAATTTCTCAAAAAATAATGTTTTCTGACGATAAAAAACTTTACAGCTGGAAGGTAAATCCCTCTAGTGCTAGACAGCAAAATTACAAAAAGTAATCTGGAGTCTTGCGTGTGGCATCTGGTTCGATTTGACGAGGTGCTGGGTCAAATTGGAGGAAGTTTTGTTCCATGGTCTCACTAACCTCCATGATGGCTGCCATGTTCCCACACCGATAGCAGTAGTTTGGTGCACTAAAGACTGTAACCACATTTTTTTCCTGCATTTGACATCAATGAGTGTTTGAATGCTTAGTTTACCATCTTGATAACAATATGATAATTATGAATAAGAATATTACTCATCAAAAGTATTACTATGACCAGAAACCATCTTGTTTTCTGAGACATGAAGATTCTTACATTTCAGCGCAACATATTGACATATAACTGAATTGTGAAATATGTTACCTGACACCAACTGTAACCCTCCATAATAAGCTGATGTGCTCTGGAAACCAGACTCAAACCATTAGTGTGATTGAATTGTGCTGCTATATCCTGGCCAAATGTGTATCCAGCCCCTCTAGGAGAAATCCCCCAACCACAACGATCATCTGGGTCTGACCAAAGTAGATCACACATAGGCCCTTCATGCGGTACCTGAAATGTAAAAGACGGGATACATAGGATCAAAAGAAAAGTATAAACTACAATGGACATAACACTGATCTCTGTAAAAAGGTTAGCATCTGAAGTACAAAACAATCACCAGTTAGACAAGATATCCATTTAAATATCTTTTGAAGAAAGAACCATTGAAGTTTCATCCACACTGGAAGTCATAGAAAATTCGTGAAGAAAACCCAGGGAAATTATATCAACTCAACAACATATAAAATCCATCTTGGGAAAAAGGTTAAAAACAATGAAAAATTAGAAAAGAACTCCATTTCAGTTTTACCTAAAAAACACATATCGCATTTCAAACAAACTGGAAGTCTGGAAAGTATATACTATATAAACATGACAGGAAAACACTCACAAACAAGATCAAATCATTTTTACATGAGTCCAAGCAAATGGTCCTTCTGCTACCAAGGCATTGAATCGAACTCGAAACTCAAAACTCAAACAATATGATTCAAAAGGACCTTTTTCAACAATACCAATCTCAAGAAAAGTTAAGGAAACGCTACAAAGCAGATGGATTAGCAAATATCTCTATATACAGCACCCAATAAATACCAACAAAGTTTGAAGGTAAAGTACAATAGAACTTCAAGAAAGGACAATAAATAAAAGGCATATGACGAGCTCAGTAATGTCAATTTTCAGTAACCACTGAATCACAATCAATGCCAGAACCAAGCAAGCACAAGAATGCCATAACAATAATTGTTGTAGACACAGAAATATCTCTGGGAAAGATCAAACATAATTTCATATGATGAGAACATTACAAGAATTGTGGCTTCTGACACAGAAAACATTTTAAACTGAAGACAAAATAATATGGAATTTGGAATTTCACAGGGATGTCTCCACATACATAAGGTTCCATACGTTAGCTCTAGATAAGCATAAATGCTCAAGACACCTACTTCTTGGATACGATCCAGGGATCGAATGTTGTCAAGTGTGTCCAATGATGGAGAGAGGCCGCCATGCAAGCAGAAGATCTGTAACCACCCAATGCAACCAAAGTTAGAACCTTAGCATTTCAGATAATCTCAGGCTTACACCATGTAAATTTATAAATCTCCATACTTAAGTTACAATAGCATCTTATTTTACCTGGCTTTCAATGAGAGCTGTCAGAGGGAGGTAGTCAAAGAGGTCTGTGAAATATTTCCATACATTTGCATTCCCATATTTTCTCAAACATTCATCATAAAAACCATAGCTGAAAACCCAAACGAATTCTGTCAGTTGGAAACATCAATATCACAAAAATAATGGAATAAACTTTCTTTAAATACTTCCCATATAGACATGTATACAACTCTCACCCTCAGGTTAGATATCTATAGTTAAGGTCTTATTATTTAATTCTACATCTTCGCTTTGATATTCTAACAGCAGAGACCAGAATGGTTTAGTCAAGTAGCAAAGACTGCTAGGGATGACCCACAGTTCATGCTAATGAAATTGTGTGCATGGGGAAGAACCTGCACTTGCAAAGTAAATGTACTGTTTGGGGACCTTAGCTCTTTCTTACTCATCAATAATAAGTTCAGCGTCTCATTTTCAGTGACTGCGGAACATTATTTATCTTTAACTGAAGTCTTTTGCACAGACAGATAACTCTTGCATTTCAATGTAGCCAAAACCAACTAAAAGATTGGAAGTATAACTGCATAACCTCTCCAAGACTAAGACACATACCATCACTTGCAAACATCAAAAACTTATCTAAAAAAACTCGCTCTTAAAAAACACTGAAATCAAATTGGGTAATCTATTGTAGTGACTCGGCACTGGGAAGCAGGCCAATATCATAACCTTAGTTCTTAATTTAGCTTCTATGAACCATGAACCTGCATCAATGGTCATCTCATGTCAAAATCATCAGTATTCCTAGCTCGAGTATCTTACACTTGTGTGATCTGCCGGCTCTCATGATTCCCCCGTAGAATAGTAATTCTATCCCTATAACGCACTTTCAGAGCAACTAGCAGTGTCACGGTCTCAACAGAATAGTATCCCCGATCTGCAAAGATATTGATAAGATAGAGGTTGAGTTTATATTAGACATGATAAGCTTCAAACAGAATGTTTACATTATGCAATAGAGGGAAAAGATCACACAGCAATATTATACTCGACCTGCAGAACAATAAAAGAAGACACTAGAAATTATCTCGCCTCATTTTTTGCAAAGAACCAGTAAAATTTTCTAGAACTGCCCTGAGCCATATCAATTCATACTACATAGAATCATGAAAACTGCTTTGTTTGACAAGGAATATATTCCCTTTGTTATCAATATTTTTTGCTATACATTTGTGGCTCTTTTCATCTCTAGTAAAGTATAACTGAGAAATTTCGTATGAACTGCATGGTGTTAATAGGCTTAAACTGACTGCATAGCAACCACAAGGGCAGGAAACTGACTGCATAGCAACCACAAGGGCAGGAAACTGACTGCATAGCAACGCAACCACAAGGGCAGGAAACTGACTGCATAGCAACCACAAGGGCAGGAACCCACTTACAAAGTCTTATAATAGAAACCCAGCTATGCTTCTCAAAATACAAAGCAACAAATGTACATTGTATACATAGCAGTTTTTGGAGAACCAAAATTTATCAAGTGGCATTGAGATTCTGAACTTCTAAGAAGCAAAGCATGGTGACAAACGTGTGGAAAGAATAAACAATGCTCCTTTAAAAACCGAAATCACAAAAGCCATACAATGAAAAGCAAAAAATTTAAAAATATGAATGAATGAAAGAAATTTGAACCAACCTGAAAGACAGCAAAACACCTAAGAAAAGAAGGCGGCAATACCACACTTAGATTTCCAAATGGATACTAAGTAATGTCACTTTGCAACAGAGCTTACAAGGTAATTTCCAAAGTCAACTCACTACTGTCTGGGACATCCCCATGACATCCCTTTTGGTCATCATACATGGATTATGGGACACGGGAGACACCCCTTCTAAATCTAAA
>CBVK0102660581.1:0-10379 GCA_900067695.1 Picea abies | reverse complement strand
CCATTCTAGCGAGTCTTTCACTCTGTATTTTTTACAGTCTTTGTACATTTCTTTCATTAATAGAAATCATGTATTACTGTATCTCTGTGTTTATGGTTGCATCTCTGATATATTTCTGTTATATTATTGGATATATGCGATATCTTTGTGTATTTCTTTATTATATCTCCACTCTCATTTCGTGCCTAAAATAATCCGGATCATGGATGTTGCACTACCCCTGACAAACACCTTGACCGACTTGTCCCCTGATCCAACAGAAGTTGACAAAGCCACTCAGTTAATTGAGTAGATCCAACACATCCACCAACAGGTTCTGGATATTCTACAAAAGTCTAATGCCAAGTACAAGTAGTGCCATGATCAACATCGAGTGCCACATAAGTTTCAGGTGGGCGACAAATTTTTGTTGCACTTGCAGAAAGAACGCCTTACAGGGCCCCATCGAAAGCTTCACTTACTTCGTTATGGGCCGTACACCATCACCAAGGCTATGGGTGACAATTCTTTTGAGCTCAACATTCCCCCTTTCTTTGGCTGCATCCAGTCTTCAACGTGGCTCTCCTTCGACCATATTTCCCACCATTATTGGACACCTTAGAGATAACAGAGAAGTTGACACCAACAGAACTCAACCTTGAATACATGCAACATGCATCCAATGATCAAATTGTGGACACACAAATCACATGAACTCAACAATAAAGGATCCAACTTTATCAAGTCGTCAAAGCATGGAAGCTCTTACACAAGGGCAAGTGGCTCATCCGGGGCCAAATTCAGTAGAAATTTCCTCATCTGATGGGGGAAATCAACGCAATGGAGACCATTTCTTCCTAAGGAGGGAGGATTGATCTAGGCGAATATCGGTGGCCACCCACCTTTAAAACAATTTTCTAGAAAATTTGGTAATTTACTATTTTTAGCAGTTTTTAACTTTCGGGGCCATTTTGAGGGCCTAAATGAAGGTTTTTTGGGATCGATATTCCCAAATATAACCGAAGGATCTGATTGAGCCCCCAAAATGAATCTCCTCGACGATACCTTTTCAACGAGCTATCATGCACCCCAAACAGATATCGTATGCAAAAGTTATGACCCCGAGAAGTTGATGTACTAACTTACCCAAGCAGGGCCCACATGACTCTTGGTGCTTCATATCCTAGGGTTAGTTTTTTTGGATGTCTACGGTTTGTGACATTCCATTTTATTGTAAAAAATTCCTTCAGAGCCTCATTGTAATCATCTACTTTCAAATGAGTGCAACCGTCACATCTCTTCTCAGAGATAAGCCGCCACCATTCCAACAAGCTTGTTTTTTAGCTGCATTTTATAGTTTCATATTATTTCCTTATTGAATAGAAAACCAATTTTACTGTATCTATGTTATTCCATATTAAGCATCTTTTAATAATCCGTATTCACTTCGTTCTACTCATAAAATATAGATCAAATGACTAGTACATTTGGTCCATTTTTTGACGACCCTCCTACGCCCATTCGACAAATTCTCATCTTGCTTCCGACAAACCCAATTCCCGACTATTAGTTGAACCACTTTCATCACACTATCAATGATAGAACCATCTGTTGGAATTGTGATGTAATAAATTGCCACATGGCATTTGTGGAGAGGTTTTATGAAATAGATGTTCGTCACAATGACAACACTCACATCACTGTGGATATGGCGATGAATGGGTCTTCCACATGGCATATTCGATGAAACTATCACTAGACAGCCCACTGTCATTGAACTGACGATGATGGTCGTTATTGTGACTTAGTAGCGTGTAAGTACCGTCAGCAAGATGACGCACATTCCATCGAAACTGTGACTTTATGGCCAACGACCCACATCGGTGTTACAACGCTCTACGGTGCCCAGTCCATCGACGATCCAATGATATGGCGCAAAAAAATTGGAAAATGCACGACGCCATGGTCTGCAACGTTCATCAATGTTGTGACACATTAGACCTCTAAGAATGTGATGAACGATCGTTGGATTTCCGATGATGATATGATAAAATGAAAAAAAAATTCAAATTGCATTGAACATAGGCAGGAGGTTGAGCAAGATGTAGATGACAATGTTCTCGATATATGATGATATATACAATTAAGATTATGGTTTCTATTGTTGCATACAACCCTAATTCAAGTTGGTTTGAGCGTCCACAACTAAAAATGCACAGTCAGACTTCAAAAATACATGTTTTGATTTTAAACTATAATTTTTATCCTTGTGTAGAAATGCACACGAGGATTCACTAAAATGAATGCCCAGGTATTAACACCTCTGAAATTTGAGTGGTTCAAGTTTCTAAGGGCGTCTTAGATAATTTTACACCTATCTACATATTTATATTTTCATTTGCAAACATAAAAGTGAATGTTGTGTAAAAGAGGAAAAGTCTACCTTGTAAATTGAGAGACTAAAACAATAGAAAGTGAACTAAGGGAAATGCACACCGATGATTATATATACCTCCAAATAGACTTATCTAAGTTTTGGTGTGAATTTAATATCATTTTTTATATTTATATATCATACAGAGTGCATTATAAAATGACTAAGGACTTCTACCATGAACCAAGATTCCAAATATTTTCTAAAATGGAGGGTAAAACTATCTTACTGTAAAATGCATGCCTAAGACTAATATGACCTCCAAATTGTGTGATTTCAATTGTGGAGTTTGTATTTGATCATTTTACATCTATTCATTCTTTATTTGTGCATTTTGAAACAAAAAACCCTTTGTTGTGCAGAAATTATAAAAATTTCCTTGTAAATGAAAAAAAATGCATAAAGGGAAAAATGCATGAAAATGGGGCATGATGAGAAATGCATGACCTAGGAAGAAAAACCCATGTATGGTGTTGTTAATTTAAAATTTAAAAGTTACAGGACTATGGATTTGTTGTAAACTCTAAAGAATGTATACTAGGGTGATTTGTGCCCAGAATTTAGTAAAGGGTTGAAATATACATGAATGTTTGGAAAATGTGCACACACACTATCTAAAATGGAAAAATGAGTACTGAATATCTGCGCCCACGATCTCGATGAGGTAGGATTGTAACTTCTTGTTTCCCCTAGCTTGTAAATATAACTATAATGGCCAAGAGACTATGGAAAAGTCCATATGTGTGAATGTTGATTCGATGGACCTTTGTATGAAAGGTAAATGGATGCAAATCTTGTTATTTACTAGAAAATGGATAACTATTGCATGACTACTAGAAGGAGGGGTGTACTTAGAAAGATCACGAATGCTATACAAAGATATGGTGAATGGGACCAAGAATGGTTGCATTAAAATTCACTAAACCGGTGCTTACTGGATTTAATTGCTTAGGACCAGAATAGTCCTCTGACTCATAAATGAATTACAGTCAGGCTAGTAGGTGGGAGGACCTCCTTAAGAGTTAATGAGGGGATGGGGCATAAAACCCATCTGTAAAGGCTTCTATACTTGACCGCGGGCTGGGAATTCAAGCCACAAGTAACCTTGCTGAAAGAGGTGAGAAAAGGAAGGTGCGGTGGGGAGAGGGAGGTATGCGAAGAGTGAAGAGACAAGAGGTGAATCTCTTGGGTTCAAGGAAGAACTGGAAATAAGCGTTCTGGTCATAGGAAATGGTGGGGAAGGTTATGATACAAGCTGATAAACAAGGTCGATCCTCCTTGCTTGGTATTGTGTAAACCATTACCGACACCCTGTAGGAGGAGGAGAGTAACCTTCATCCCTACTATTGTTGAGCCAGCATAAAAGATTGTGTAGCAGAGCATCGTGGTCTAGCTCGGGGTTGGCTAGTGGTAAAATTGTTTGGAGTGACTACGCCTATGGTTGGGTGGAAATGGGCACCCCTTCTAGTAGTCTCTTCACATTGTGTGGTTCTGATAAGTATTTTCCCTTCTTTAGTTGTTGAACTAGAATGATAGATGATTTTCTTGGACTCATGCTTATGTACATTTATAAATGTTTTTTGCGTGAAATGGCTATGTCAAGTATATTCTTTCATCTCCTTGTAAATTTACACTTCCAATTGATAGACTGCATGTCCAGCTTAACTTTGAAGGTTTCCCGGGGAACAAGTTGATAAGATGGTCAAGATAGGAGATATTGTGTCGACTTGAAACCCTCCGTCCAAAGAGGACACCTCTCCCAAACCCATTTGTCGTGCGATTGGAATTCCAGACCCAAGTAATTAACCCTTTAATGGTAAGGCTCAGGAGGAGTAGCGAAGTTGAAGCCTCAAAAAAGAGGAGGTCTATTTCTTTAGAAGACGAACAGAAGAGATCCGTTCGAAAGGACCCATATGACCAATACCCAAGAAACTTGGGCTAAGCCTAAGGGGACCATGTTCCCTTGGTCTCGTAGCTCTAGAAATTCGGGACTTCGGAGTAAGACCGACCTTACTATCTTTATGTGGATTGAAGGTGACCAGGAGACTCGGTCTCCCGTGAGATTGACCGGTGATAGGTGGTCCCCTAGGTGGTTGGGTGGGCCTATCTCGCCAAGTAAACCGATGCCCGAAACCATGAAGGTCGGAGTCACAAAGGACCCAATACCATAGATCGCGGGACGCTTCAGATCCTTTTCCAACTTTCATCATATCAGGGACGTGTGGTGCTAGTCCCTCTACTTCAGAGATTGGAGGCTTCAAAATATAAGAGGAGTTTTCTTAGAAATACTCGTGAACGCCGAAACCCCAAGGTAACCAGAGCTGTAGATCTATTGGTCTACGTGACCAAATATCAACCATGAGATCTGAGGAATGTAGAAGACTATTAGAAAAGTGATGAGGTATAGTGATGTCATCCCCAGTGACATGGATCGAATCTTAACAAGCCATGTGCCGCCCAGTTTATGTGCATCACCTACCCCATAGGGCCCTTGGATCATGACCTGCATCGCTCCGGGTGAGGGCACATGTCACCCCAGATCCAACTACATGTCTGCCCGTGAGTTCGGACTTCGGATAAATCAGAGTCAAGTGAGTCAAAAACTCCCGAAGCCCGAGACCTAAAGTCAATCTTATTCATTGGCTATGACTAGAGTATGGACCGTCGATTCGACTCATGTCTATCTGTGAGTTTGGACTTCGGTGGAATCAAATTCAGGTGAATCGAGAACACCCGAATTCTGAAATCCCAATGCACACGAGGAACTCATTGATTTAGACCCTCATGGAAGCTCCACGACTCAACCAATGAACACCCGAAGAGTTGGAGAGAGGCATATACACCAATTTTGAGTTCGGTTCTGAGTATGGTAATCACGACAGAAAATCCTTGGACGAGCAAAATGGGATTTGAGACCCTGATTGAAGGTCTTGAGTTATTAAGGAGAACGAAATTTCGATGCCCCACCGTGGGTGTGTTACAAATTGGTATCAGACCATGGATACAACACTTGGCCTACTTGGGCTCATGGAAGAGTTGTTTAAAAACCATATTTAAAGTACTTTTACGAGTGACACCCTATATTACTTCTTCCTTAAAAAGTTTGGTTAAACTGTTATTGAGGAAAATAATGTAAATTTATACTGTGTGTGCATTTAATAAATTTGAACTGTGTATTTTTCATAAACTAATAGACTGTTGGCTAAAAAAAAAGTTTTGTCAACACTCAAGCAGTCAGTAAATCACGGGAAAGATGCAAGCATAAAGGATTGTAACACGCCATGAAGTGGGGGATGGCTCCCACAATAGAATCTGACGAGAGGAGGGTGGTAGAGACTCCTCCAGATCTAGATGAGACTGTAAAGAGCCTCATGGATGAGTTATAGAGCTGAAATGCCGACAACAAGAGATTGATAAAAGTGCAATATAATCAAACATAAATTAATGCAGTCTTGCTGCAGATTTGATCCGACATACAGAGATAGCTGCAACATGGACCTGCCACTAGTCATGTGGACCAACGGCAGACGAAGAGGAGCCTAAGTCCACCCAAGATGCAAAAACATGGTCCCATAAGTGGCCACACTAGGAGGAGTACCTCGAGGAAGGTCCAACCTGGAGACAGGGGACACTCATTGGGAGAATCCTTTGGAAAGGAAACTGGCGACTCAGAAGGATCTTCTAGTAGTAAAACTAGTTCACATTCCCAAAGGAAAATGAAGAAATGAAAGAATTCCAAGAGTCATGATCCTGAAGAGTTCAATAAATCCAAACCACCCTCTTTCGATGGTGAGATTAAGAAAGGGGAAGAGGCAGAAGCCTGGCTACTTGGACTAAAGAAGTACTTCAAAGTCCATGATTTCTCTGAAAACTTGAAGGCTCGAATAACCACCTTCAACCTGAATGGGAAGGATTCCATTTGGTGGGAAGACCTTAAGAATGTGAAAGGAATCCATGAAGAGGACCTATCTTGGAAACAGTTTGAGAAGCACTTCAAGAAGAAGTATCTGTCAGAAAAATATTTTGATGAGAAGACTAAAGATTTCTATGAACTCAAGCTGGGACAACTCACCATAGAAGAAGTATCTGTCAGAAAAATATTTTGATGAGAAGACTAAAGAGTTCTATGAACTCAAACTGGGACAAATCACCATAGAGGAATATGTCAGTAAATTCCTTGAGTTGTTGAGGTATGTACTCTACATAAAAAAGGAAAAGGTAAAAGTGTAACAATTTATCAGTGGGTTACCCCAGAACTACGAGAACATGATTGAGTTTGATGAGCCAAAGACCTTAGAAGACGCTATCCGAAAGGCAAGGTATTGCTATGAATAGTTCGAGTGCCAGATAGAACCTCACGAGGACTGGAAGCAGAAGAATAGTTCAAGGTTCAAGAAGAAGGGGTTTAAATCCCCAATATTTAAGAACTATAGGAGGGATTCAAGGATGAGCCTTCCTACCCGAAGTGTACACCAACAAAATTTCCCCTCCGAACCTCACGAGGACTGGAAGCAGAAGAATAGTTCAAGGTTCAAGAAGAAGGGGTTTAAATCCCCAAGATTTAAGAACTATAGGAAGGATTCAAGGATGAGCATTCCTACCCAAAGTGTACACCAATAGAATTTCCCCTCCCAGAGTGGAAATAAACCTTTTGGATCAACCCCAGGAAAGACTGACAACCCAAAGAAGAAACCCTTGAAATGTTGGGGTTGTGGAGAAGAACATTTTCCAAGGGATTGTCCACACAGACAACAAAACAATAGGAGAGTTTACAAAATCCAAGAAGCTACCACCTTCAATGATATGGGTAGGAGTATGCCACAAATTTATGCATCCGTGGATAATAAACAAGTCGACCACCAAGCTTTAGTTGTGGAGGTGGAAGGTATGATCACCAACCATATAGTTTCTATTTTAATTGACCTTGGTTCTAATTTGAGTTATGTGGTGCCTCAGACTGTAGACAAGTGTAAATTGCAACCACATAGACATGTTATGCCATGGTTGGTACAACTATCCACTGGACACCAAAATAAAAGTAGTGGAGGTCATACAAGCTTTCCAATTCATTATGAATGGATTGCCCACCCAAGCTACCCTTAACATACTTCCCCTAGGATCTTATGACCTGTTGATTGGCATGAACTGGCTAGATGCATATAAAACTAAGTTAGATTGCTACCATAAAACCTTAGAATGTATAAATGAATAAGAGAGAAACATAACCCTCCGGGGAATCCAAAATCTTGTCTTAGTGAGACGAATATCAACCATTCAAATGAAGAAGTGTTGCAGAAAGGGATGTCCTCTATACACAATACAGGTGTTGAAGGCTGTTGAGGATGACAGACCAAACTTAGAGGACCAACCCCTATTAAGGGAGTATAGAGATGTGTTTCCAGAAGAGGTACCAGGTTTACCCACGAGAAGAGACATTGACTTCTCGATAGAACTTGCACCAGGAGCGGTGCTAGTGTCTAGGATCGATAGAACTTGCACCAGGAGCGGTGCTAGTGTCTAGGAAACCCTATAGAATGAGTATACCCAAACTAGTTGAGCTCAATCTACAACTAAAAGAAATGATGGAAAAAGGCTACATCCGGCCCAATGTATCTCCATGGGGATCACCAGTCCTATTTGTGAAGAAGAAATATGGCACACTTCGACTATGCGTAGATTATAGACAACTCAATAAGGCAACCATAAAGAAAAAGTACCCCTTGCCAAGAATCGATGACTTGTTCAACCAATTGGGGGGTGCTTCCATTTTCTCAAAGATTGAATTGATATCTGGATACCATCAAGTCCAAATCAAGGATGAAGACATCCACAAAACCACCTTCAGGACAAGATATGGCCACTATGAATTTGTGGTAGTGCCATTTGGATTAACCAATGCCCCTACCACTTTTATGTGCTTGATGAATAATTTACTCAACAAATATATTAGACAAATTTGTATTGATTTTTATTGATGACATCTTACTCTACTCCAAGAATAGAGAGGAGCATGAAGAACATCTTAGACTTGTACTTCAAGTGCCAAGAGAGAATAAGCTCTATGCTAAGTTTAGCAAGTGTGGTTTTTTCCAGAAGAAAATACATTACTTAGGTCATGTTATATCTGAAGAAGGGGTGGCAGTAGACCCTGACAGGATCAGATCTATCATGTAATGGCCTACCCCAAAAGATGTTTCAGATATTAGATCCTTTATGGGCTTAGCAGGATACTATAGGAGGTTTATAAAAGGATTTTCCAAGATTGGTTGTCCAATCACTACCCTCCACAAGAAGGGGGTTAAATTCATTTGGACACCAGAATGTGAAGAAATATTTTAGTCACTAAAATACCTTCTGACCCACGCACCCGTACTAAAGATCATCGACCCCGATAATGATTTCCTCGTGTGTACATATGCTTGCAAGGAAGGACTTGGAGGTGTCCTTATGCAAGAAGGACGTGTGATTTTCTATGAGTCCAGAAAATTGAATGAGCACAAAATCAATTATGTGAGCCATGATTTAGAGTTGGCTTCCATAGTGCATGCTTTAAAAATGTGGAGGCATTACCTCCTGGGTAGGATATTCATACTTATGAAAGACTACTATGGCTTAAGGCACGTCTTTGATCAACCAAAACGCAATGCTAGACAAGCTAGATGGATGGATCTTCTTAGCAAGTTTGATTTTGAAATCAAACATATCAAAGGAAAGGAAAATAGGTGGTCGATGCCCTTAGTAGAAGTATGGAAACAATTCACCTGGCAGCGGTGAGAACCTATGAAATGAATGTTAGAGAAAAAGTAAGGAATGCACAAGAAACATATGCATTCTTCAAGACAGTGACATCATGCCTGAAGAAAGAACCCGTAGGGCTAAAGTATGAAGGCTACCAGATGCTGGACGAAGGTCTGTTGAATTACCAAAACATATTGTATATTCCAACTTGTGATGACTTGAAGAGGTTCATAATGGATGAACTGCACAAGAGACCATACACTGGTCATCCAAGTTATCAGAAAATGGTCACGACCACTAGGAAACAATTCTATTGGCCTAGATTGAAAAAGGATATAGCTGTATATTTAGCTAAATGTATAGAATGCCAACAATTTAAGGTAGAACACCGACATGCAGTAGGGTTGTTACAACCCCTACTGATCCCATAATGGAAATGGGAAACCATCTCCATGGATTTCATCACCGGATTACCAAAATCGACCACGCAAAATGATGCCATAATGGTGGTGGTGGACAAGTTGAGCAAGTCCGCTCACTTCATTCTTGTCAAATCGACTTTCAAGGCAATAGATATTGCCAACATATTCACAAAGGAGATATTCATGCTGCATGGCATGCCTAAGGATATTGTATCTGACAGAGACACAAAATTCACTTCAAGCTTTTGGAAATTATCTGACAGAGACACAAAATTCACTTCAAGCTTTTGGAAATCCTTGATGGCTAGTTTTGAGAATAAACTATTGTTGAGCACCTCCTATCACCCTCAAACCGATGGATAGACAGAAAGAGTAAACCAAATATCTAAGGATGCATGTAATGCATCAACCTAAGAAGTGGGAAGACTACCTTCCACTGGTAGAATTTTCCTACAACAACGGTTATCAAGAATCATTGAAGATGAGCCCTTTTGAAGCCCTCTATGGTAGACAGTGCAAGAATCTAGTCAGTTGGAGTAATCCAGTGGATAGAGTTTCAATCAGACCTGACATGATGAAGTAAATGGGACAACAAGTGGTTCGGATAAAACAAAATCTGAAAATCGCTCATGATGGACAGAAAAGTTACGCCGACAAAAAGAAAACCCCTAGAGAATTCAAGACACGAGACCATGTCTATCTCAGAGTTAGGCCCAGAAAGAGTTCCCTAAGGATAGTATATTATGCCAAACTGGCACCTCATTATTGTGGACCCTTTGAAGTTTTAGATAGAGTGGGACCTGTAG
>CBVK0102660543.1:0-23593 GCA_900067695.1 Picea abies | reverse complement strand
CATCAATATTATTAAACATGCGGATAAAAACCCTATTATCCCAGTTAAAAGCTCAAAGACATTATACAAGCCTGCAATACAAGTTTGGAGAAAGTGACAGGGCGTCCTATTGAGCTAGTGTCCACTGGAAGAGGAAAGTTTCCGGAAGAGACCTCATCTGAGCCATGCAAGTGGGTGATGTGAATAAGGGATGTCCAGGCAAGTGGGTGCAATGAGAGCAGAGGGTGCAAAGCTTTACCTATGGGTGCCTTTGTAGAAGGAGAGTTGCACCTGTCCTGGATGCAATTTTTTCCAAGCCCATTCATGCCTTTTAATCTTTATTCTTCATTCTTTTTATTCTTTATTGTTTTTTCTTCAAGAGGCTAATCAAGGGACACTGCCCTGGCGTGGTGACCAGTGGTGACAGTGTTACCCACAAATACTTTCACAGAAATGAGAAGGTTGGCTCGTGATGAGACCCCCTTTCCCTTGGCCATGCAACCGAGGGTCACTACCCTGGCGTGGTAACCAGCTAGTGTTAATGTCATACTGCTAAGTACCCATGGACCTAATAGGCTGGCTCGTGATGAGACACCCCTATCCTTTGACTAGGTCTTGTTTTATTATTTTATGGGTCCCTCTTGTTTCTTTCTAAGAAGCCTTTTATTGCTTTCTTGGGGATCCCTGGATGAAGCATCTCAAGGTTTTATTCTAAGGATTTTATCTTTTGCCGGCTTGCTTTTACCTTCTGGGCCTTTAGCCCCTTCTTCCCACTAGGCAATGTGCAATCCTCAAATGATAGGTCAACCCAGTGCCCGGACAAGTGTAATAGGATAGGTGAGCGGGAAGCAAGATGAAAAAAGTGGTGCTATGAAGGGAGTGAACGATGGCTTTTCAAAAATCCCCCCAGTGACAAACCAGAACCTACGGACACAAGCTTACTAGGGCATCCTGTCAATCCCCCCAGACATGGTCAAGCGGGCAAGTGTAAGATCCAAGCATTTCTTAGAAACAAAAGGAATTAAATGCACATATTCAAAGGTTTTGAAGATCAGAGTGACACATACCATGATACCCGGACTCATTACCTCATGGTGCAAGAACCATCTCTGACACAAGACCAAGCCGATGGTGATGGATGTTGCTACTGCTGGCAAGGTAGAGGCGCTGAAAGGAAGAAAAGATGGGCCCTCCAGGGCCATGCTAAAAGTCGATCCGGCTCTTGGTACTCCATGTCTAGAACCTGTGGGCCTCGAGACATGATCTCCTAGTTATCCCTAAAAGTGGGGATAACAGAGCTCATCCAAGAGGGGATTTTCATCTCTCCCAAGTATAAAAGAATGCCTACCCCTCCTCATTTTTCCATCTATTCTCAGAGCAAGTTTATGCTTCCCGAATCTCTCCCGCTCTTCTCTCTCTTTCTCTCATTCTCTCATTGTAAATATTTTTCTAAATAATAAAGGAAGCTTTGGAGGATCTATGGTGTGCATTGGGAGTCTTCTTGGTGCCTTTTATGGTGTTCTTGTGAGGTGATATTTGTTGCATTTCCTTTTTGTATTTTTTTTGCTTTCACTAGTTAACTTGGAGACCCAAGCAAAGTATTTTGCTTGGGAATAATTAGTAGTAGTATTGCTATTAGTTTAGTGAGTGTTTCTTTCAAGTTTGCAAAGTACTTTACAAGCTTATTAGATGCTCTCACCTCCTTGTTGCATTGTGTAGCAAGATATATTCATTTGCAGGTCACTAAAGGATTTGGAGGAGTGTGAATTTAAGATCTGGAAATTCACTCATTCAAGCATCCAGAGTTTCATTTTATTTTTTGTTCTTATCTCTCCCTTTTTCTCTTACATTGTAGCATTTTTCTGATCTGAAATAGTATATAAAACTTTTTTATACGTTCAAATTTTTATATTTAATTTTTTGGTTTATTTGCTAATAGAAATTTACAAGTTTCCAAGTGTTTTGCAACACTTTCCAGCAAGCATTTGTTTGTTGTTTTGTGTAGATTCTCGCCAGATTAAGGGGAGGTGCTGCTCATTTTGGGTCTCAAAACACTCAAGGAAGCCTCCTTGAGTTTGGGTACCAAACCCCCTTCTTTATCTAAGTTTCTAAAGCATTGTAATTTAGTTTGGGTTGCCCACACCTTGCAAAGAGAGTGGCATAGCCATCCATGCAAAATCGTGAAGACTAGATTAGGTTTTAATTTTCTATTTTTTACCTTTATTTGGTTGTCCCACTTCTCCCATAAAGAGAAGGTTGTGTGGCTAGTTTAATTCTTTCATTAAGTTATTCTTTTACATTTCACCCACCTTAGCACAAAATCGGTAGGCTTGTCCTCCTCCTTGTGCCATTGTTGTGAGGTTGCAAAGCTATTTATTATTTTGTCCACCTTTGTCCTTAAGGAAAAGTTGTGTGGCTAGGCAATTGTTTTATTTCATTTCAAATTATTTAATTTGTAAATTTTCGCCCACACCTTGAAAAGAGATTGGCCTAGCCATCCATGCAATATCGTGAAGGCTAGTGTAATTCATTTATTTTGGAAAGTAATCAAACGTGTGCCCCACCTTCTGCCTCGTATTCCCTCCCCTTGCCACTTTGTGGATATTGGGTAACTAAGAAAGGGAAAAATGACTGTGCGGCTAGTCTAATTAGGCACTCAATCCACTCATTGCTTCAACCACCAAAATAGGGTGACTTGGGAGGCTACAAGGGGTTGAAGTCGGGGACGGCTTCATGGCACTACGTGTCCTCCTTGCTTGAGCGCCCAAGCATTCTAGATCTGACCTGTGGAGCTAGGGAAGGACCTTGTTTGTACTTCTTCTTGAGCGCCCAACATTTCCTTTTGGTTGAAGGGATAGGGATTTGGGGTAGTCACGTAGTCTAGGCTTGTATCTCTCACATTTTAATCCCCTCTAACTCAAGAAAGACTTAAAATTTATTAAAATCAACCTACACACAACATTCAAAACAATGGTAACTCAATTTTACCTTTCAAGCAATTTTATTTTCTAAGTTGTGTAATTTACTTTCAATGCGATTTTACTTACAAAGCAAGTCACTTTTTCAAGCACTTTACTTTGAAGCAATTCTCTTGTGAATACTTGTTAAAAGCACTCTTTACTTCTAGCATTTTTTATTTATCTGAACATAATTTGTCTAAAGTTATTTCTCATTGTGAATATCTCATAATATCATCCATTCTTGTGTAATTGTACTTTTTTTATATATCTCATTGACTCCATTGTGGTAATCTTTAGGCATTGGTTTAACTGTTGTTTTTAAATAAAGGGTTTGTTTGTTGTTGAAGAAATTGCATCCTTGCATTTGTTGACTTTCATTGGGTTGGGTTTCTTAACAAATTAATTCATTTAACTCCTAGATCATTAATCAAACTTCACATAGTTTAATAGGGTCTACCCCCCTTTGCTTCCCTAGGAGTGAGCCTAGACGAAAGAAGCCCAGATCGAGGTAACAGTGGGTTTGGACTTAGGCTTGTGCCTCCAAAGACACACCAAGTGGGTTGGAGACTTCTCCACGTTAGTAGATGTGTATAACGACGGTAACAGGGTCAAGTATGCAACTTTAGAGGGAAGTTCTATGAAAGATCTAGGGGTTGGTCGGGCTGTAAAATACAAGCCAAAAATGAAAGATCATATGGCAACAGAATGAGGCAGGTGCAACCACAACATTTTGTGGTACTCTGACAGACCGTCTTACCGTACCTTCAGGATCTGCCCAGGAATCATAAGATTCCCTAGGATATAAAATCCTAACAAGCTACCATGTGGTAATCTGACAGACCGTCCTTACCAAAACTTCGGGATCTACCCAGGAATCATAAGATTCCCTAAGATATAAAATCCTAACGGAGCTACCACTACTGACCACAACTGGCATATACATGCACAGGTACTCTGATAGACATTCCTTACTAGACCTTCGGGTCTGCCCAGGGATGATCAATACCCTAGGATATAAAATCCTAATGAAGCTACTCGTTGTTGGTCAAGATACTATAGTATCATCAACATCACTCCCCCTTTCGAGGGAGGTCCTTTCGGACAACGCCAAGCTTGTCTCGAAAGTACTCAAACATCACACAAGACAGAGGCTTGGTCAACACATCTGCAACCTGCTCATTTGTGCCAACATATTGGAGCTTTACAACTCCCCTCTGCACCATATCACGAATGTAGTGATATCGGATCTCTATGTGCTTCGACTTATCATGGAACACTGGGTTCTCCATCATCTTTATACAACTTTGGTTATCACATAGAATCACGGTGGCTTCCATCTCTAGATCGAACAGACCTATCAACAACTTCCGAAGCCATATGGCTTCACAAGAAACATGTTGCAATGTATTTCGCTTTTGCCGTGTTGAGTGTAAATTTCTAATGACAAAAATCAGCAAGCTAATATTCGATCATACACATAGCAACCTAGAGATAATTGTCTTGCATGAACTCTGAAATGTCTAAAACCCACATTCAAAAATTTCCATAAGAAGAAATACACATTGCTAAGTAATTATGCAGCGGAAATAAACACAATGAACAACATTCAATCACCCATGAATAACTCAGAAATTTAGGCAAATGCCAGGGAAAACCCCAATGTGGGGAAACCCAATGAGAGAGAGAGATTCTATTATTCAGCTTTAGGAAAGTACATAACAACAACAATAACACTTTTCCAGCCAAGAGAAAAACCACTTACAGCACAAAATCCATCCCACCAAAATCTGCCTCGATTTCCATGCCACAGTCCGTACAGCTGTATAGATTTGCTGAAAATAGAACCTTGTAAAATGTGCTCAGAACAGGTTGTTGTACTCTCTTCCTGTACGAACGACCTACTTCAAAAAACTCGAAAAAAACTGCCTAGAAAAACGTGTAGCAAGTTGCCTCGATTTTCGTGCCCAAGTTTATTGTTGTACGGCCTATACAGATCCGTACAGTACAACATGTACCAGCAACACACAATAGCATATCAAAACATAAATTCATCCTTGGGATTTGCGCCATTATTCTCTTGGAAAACGTGCCCTCCTTGCTGCCCTCTTTCCTCTCTCAAGCTTACTCAGAAATCTCTCAAGCTCTTTCTCTCAATATGTCTTGCACACTACCCAATGCATTCTTTTATAAATCCGAAAATGACATTTTCCCTCCAAAGTGTCTTTTCACCTTTCCCAACCCTAAATCCAAAGGCCAAGATCTAATCTTGCCTTTACAAGATCAAGGGCCATGATTTATTCCCTCCAAAATAAATCACTTAAAATATTAAAGTACATTTCACTTTATTACATAAGTGCACTTTATGAAATAAAGTCACTTTAAAATTAGAAGGTACACTTTATTAAAAAGTCACTTTAAAAAAAGAACCACTTTACAACTTTATAAAAACCCATTACAAAGTTAAGTGCCTAGTAGTGTCAACATAAGGTAACATCTGCATACAAGACAAAACACATGGAGTACCTCCCGAGCTAAAAATCTAACACTCCCTCTTTGTGAAAGAAGTACTCGCTGCCATCTCCATCATCTGCCATCTCAATAGGAGCTCCCTTTGAACTTGGAGCCATCCTCAACACCTGCACATAACTCGAACTAGAAGATCTTCTCCTGACAGCTACCTAGAACCCTAAGCTCCTTGGAGAATCCACTCTATTCTGAGCATTAATTCGACCACACAAACTGAGCCTCCTGTCGGTGCTCAGAAGAGACTCACTCTCTTCTCTCAGAATGCAAGACTGAATCCTTGGGCCCACCGCAGTCTCAGGAGCCTCCTCATGCTCCTCATCCGACGTTGAATCATACACTAAAGGTTGTCCTCACAACATATACAACCTGTCAACCCGATCACCGATCAGCAGCAGTTCCACTGGGGCCACTCCCTCCCTGTAGATAAAGACATGTTCCCTCGTGAATAATGTAAAATATCCTACATCCTCTAAGGCTGAGACTGAGAGCAAGTTAATCCTCAAACCTGGAACAAAGAGAACTCCATCAAGCTCCAAGAATCCTCCATACTCCAGTTGGAATCTAACCTTTCCAACTCCACGTATAGCTCGCACCATACCACCTTCATTTACCACATGTCGGTCAAGACCTGCCTCTGTGATAATTTAGGAATACTTACCAGATTCTCGTCGTGTGGCAAGAGGCTCCACTATCCACAATCCATCTGATATCACCTCCAAATCCTCCGCTACCGACACTGGAAACTAGGGTAACCAAAGAAAATTCCCTGTCATACTTGGAAGCAAAGTCTTCCATGGTTGTTGTAGCAGCTGTCTCAGGCCCCTCCGGTTCCTTCTTCTTCTTCTTCCTCTCGGGACAATGAGAAGCAAGGTGCCCCAACTGGTTACAACAGTAACATCTGACTTTACTCAAGTCCCTCCTGGAGCTTCCTTTCTTCTTGGTCGTTGCAGTAAGAGCAACATTCTCATCAACTCCATCTGTCTTCTGTCCACTGCTCTGAGATCCTTCCCGGATCTCCTCCTGAGTGAAATCATCCCACAGTCTGCTCCAATATGGAAGATGCTCACGACCCACCACACACTTCACAAGGACTTCCCATTCCTTGGTAAAGTCTTTCAAGGCTATCCTCACCAACTCTAAATCCGATATGACCTCTGCAACAGCAACCAACTCATCTTTCACTTGAGCTACCCGGGTAAGATAAGAAGAAACACTCTCCTCCTTACCCATCTTGGTATCATGCAGCTTAGCCTTCAAGGCCATCTTCCAGTTCTCATTCTTCGCCTCAAATAAATTTTTAAGTGCATCTCACATCTCTTTGGCTGTCTTCTTCTCAGCCAAGTGTGGGATAAGGTGATCCTTCACCCCATCCAGAATAATCTGCTGAGCTTTGGCCTACATGACCTCATGCAATCCAAAGCAACAGGATCTATTGTGGGAACCACAACAACAGAACTGACGAAGTTCCAAATCTTATTCTCCTTGAGAACAACTGACATCCGGACCTTCCACTGCAAATAGTTGGAAATGTCATCCAACCGATCCGAAAATCTAATACATTCAGCCATATTCCCTGTCACAGCTCAAGGAAAACAATCACAAATTTACCCCCTTCAACCTTGCCCAAAAAACTCATTGTTCACTGTCACTCAGAGGTGATCAAGAGGCCATTTGGGGCCACAACAAGCTAAAGAATAGCCTCCCAAGATTGGATAACAAGTACCCACTTCTTTTCTTCTCATTTCTACATTGTAAGCAAGCCCAAGGGAGTCCCAAGGGCTTGCACTTCTCTTTCATTGTAATTAATTTCTGCAATTTATTTTTCAAGTTTGCCTACACCTTGGATAGAGCTTGGCTAAGCCAACCATCCAAAAACGTAAGGCTAGGAACTCAGTTTTAATTTTCAGCAATTTTTTTTCATTGTTTGCCCCACTTGTCATTAGGACAAGGTTGTGTGGCTAGGATTTCCTTTTAAGTTTTAAGCATTTCATTTTACTTACCCACTTGTGCACAAAACTGGAAGGCTTTCTCCTCCATCTTGTGCACGTGTTGTGGTTGTTTAGATTAGTTTTTCTTTCAAGTCTTTTTCTTTCACTTGTTTGCCTACACCTTGGAGAGAGCTTGGCTAACCCAACCCTCCAAAATCGTAAGACTAGGTTGATATATGGCTATTGCTTCTTTCATGTGCCTAATGGTTTAATTATCTAGATATAGAAGTAATCACCTAGTGTTAGCTTAGGCCCATGGAGGCATAACAAATTTACATTGTTTATATTGATTATTTCATTTCATTGCAAGTTATTTACATTCCAAGTACTTTGCTTTCAAGTTAATAATCTTTCAAGTACTTCTTTATATCTTGCAATTTACTTTTCTAAGCATTGTAATTTCTTGTTATCTATTTTCAAGCATTTTACTTTCTTGCAATTTCCATTCAAATGTTTTACTTTTCAAGTCTTTTATCTTTCGAGTACTTTTATTTCATTGCAAGCACACTTTCTTTTACAAGCACTACATTGCAATCACTTCACCAACTTAACTTAACTTAGCCAACTTAAGCTTAATTTACCTTTAACTCCTAGGGCATGTTGTCGTCCTAATACACACTTGCAAACGTGAGCTAAGTCCAGCTCACTTAGTGTGTCCTTGGAGGCACAATGCCTAGGTTCATAGCCCACACTGTCACTTTGACCGGAACCTCTTCCATCTAGGCTCACTCCTAGGAAAGCCAAGGGGGGTAGTCCCTAGTTTCTAGATTAGTTTTAGAATTAAGTTCTAGGAGTTAGTTTTAATTTGTTAAGGCTTGGGGGATTCTAACCTAAGATGCACAAGCAACAATGCAAGATTCAAGGGTTAGTATGTTAAGCAAGACCTTTCCCTAGGGCAACTAAGACTAGTGCCTAAAATTGGGCAAGGGGTCAACTAGATGTTAGGGTGATTCGTTACAAGTATGATTACAAGTTACACAAAAGAATAGTTGAATCAAAAATTAAGTACAAGATTTACAAGTAAAGAATGCTAAAATACATCAAACAAGCTAACCACTTTAATGATTTGTGTGCAGGTTACAAGAAGATCAAAGCATCATATTACATTTATGAGATCATCATCAATACATCATCAATAAATCAACAAATAAGAGTCATGAATTTTAAGCACAAGTGTTATGAAGATGAATGATACCCACTCTTAGTTATTAAACCCTCAGTATTTATTAGATTAAGCCCAAGGTCGAATTATTAAGCTTCCTTGAGATTATTAAGTTTTAGTTACTTTTATTAAACTTTCACCAAAGCCTCCTCCTCCTATTGCCAAATGACTATTGGATGCTCAAGAAGTATGGCAACAAGGCCTACCCTAGCTTCGCAGGTCAGCCCAAAAGATTGAGTTCTCACAAAAAGGACGCTCCAAGCCACGAGACCGTCCCCGACCTAATCACCTTTCGTTGCCCCTCAATCCCCGTTTTAGATGGTGAAGATGGTGGTCTAAGGTACCCTAAAGAGTCTATTAAGTTATTATATGAATTAGGTAGACTTTTAGGAGTGTTTTAGAGTGTTTTAAGAGTTTTATGACACTTTTAAAAGGTGATTTGGTGACTTGGCCGAAACTCACTTCAGCCTAAAAATGTGTTGATTAAGTTTATGAGATTAAGAGCATTAACACATATATGCTATGTGAGAGCAAGTCACTTGATTGCACAATTAGATATCTTGCAAAGTAAAGAAAGAAGCTACAAGGGCAAGAACAACTTGCCAACAAGATGGAAAGAGAAACACACTTATGTTATGATTGAGAGCATTAAGATATGAGCATTAAGTTGGAGAAAGAAAAATATTTAAGTGTTTGCCTACTTATCAACTTATCAAAGAGATTACTTCAAGCATGTGGCAAATGGCCTTATAAATCAAGCATGAAAGAAAAGAAACACCATTCACTTATTGAAGCATTTAAGCATTTAGAATTATAGATATAAGCATCTAAGAGAAAGATTAAACTTTGAAAAAACTTTAAGCATGCAAATAGATCTAATTAAGTTATTTATGATGCCCAATAGGCTTAAGCTAGAGATTTATTTAAGTGTTAGATCTAGAACTATAATATTTTTAGAGCATTATGCATTAATCACTTAGATCATCAATCACATATTAAAACTCTAACCTCATCTATCTCTTGGGGTATTCCTCTCCCAAATAGGTAGGCAATTAATTAGCTTGCTTAACTTAGAAAATATTGAGAAAAGAGAGAAGCAAGCAAGCAAGAGATACAAACTAAGGAAAGAAATAAGCAAGCAAACCAAGCAAACAAGAGGCAAATCCTACCCCACGTCTTAGGTTAAGAAGATGCCCACTTCACCTTCTAAACCCCACGTCCTAGCTCAAAAAAGGCTCAAAATTTTCCAAAAAAGCAAGATCTAAACTAGATCTAAGCTACCCAAAATCTCACACATGGGAGGAGGCCGTACCACTCCTTCTCCCACAACTATGAGCCACTAGCAAGCAAGAAAAGGGAGAAGAAATGAACAAAAATACTTAGAAATTGAAGAAGGAGGTTGAGAAATAGCTACCAATCCCTTTGGGGGGTATTTGAGTGTTGTGTGGATGCCTTTGGGTAGCCAAAACCCCTCTCAACCAGATCTGAACCTGCAAAAACCAGCAAGGTATCCTTGCTGGAAAAGCTACACACAACCAAAAGAGTGAAGGAAAACTTTTGTCTTTTTAGGGCAAAATTTTTTTTTTTTTTAAATTTTGAAATATTTGATTGAAAATGACCTATCTTGCTAAGCTATACTAGCTGAAATATAAATGGAATGAACAGCAATATAGAAGAAGAGCAAGAGTGAGAAAAGAATGGAGTTTGAATGTGTCTCAAGGGGGCCTTCTTGCTTGAGGTGTTCCCAATGAAACCCTTGAAGCTAAACCTGCAAAAACCTTGAAAAGTGATGGCATACAATAGACAATATGTTGCATACACTAATAAGATGGCATTTCAATCCTATCTAGCATATCAAGATATATAGATCTACAAGCATGTGCATTACTAGATCTACCCAAATAACATTTTACCTTAGGATCCAATGGATGCAATCACCAAACAATTTAGAACAACTTTACCTCATGTGTATGGCAAGAAAAAGCATGTGCATAACTCTTCCAATAATCCTCCAAAGGTTTTCTCTTTATTACTCAAGAAGAGGATCTTGGAGAAAAATATCTCCAAAACCCTAAGACCTAGAGAATGAAAATGATGAAAGAAAGAGAGAGAGAGAGTGAGAAATCAAGTAGCATAACCTTAGCTCAAGATATGGTGAGTTGGGAGTGAGGAGAGGGACCTATTTATACTTGGAGAGGCAAACCTACCTCTCTTGGATCCATGCCAAGTGTCCACCACCAAGCACAAGATGAGATCCCAAGGCTAGGACACACCATCTAGGGTTTAGATCTTAGATCTAGGGTGTAGAATGGTGTGGGAGGTGTTGGGATCAAGCAAAGGGTAGTGAGAGGTCTATGGGATTCGTGCCAAGGGAGAGGAAGAGGCCCCAAACAATAAAAACATTTTTTTCTTGGAAATCCACAAGAGGAGGGGTGTAACTCTCCTTGAAGGGTGCACCATTTAGGGGAGAGAAGAGGAATGGAGAGGAAAGAGGAGTGGAGAGGCATTGGGATAAAGCAAAGAGGTAGTGGGAGGTTAGGAAAAGCGTGCAAAGGGATAGCATAAGTCTCCCATTGATTTTTTTTATCATGTTTTTACTTTTTGGAGACTTTCTAGAAGGAAGGCACACCACTCTAGGAAAAGTGACGTTTTTGCTTTATAGCTAGGTGGGGGGGTGATGTGAGGGTTGGAAAAGGTTAGGAAAGCTCAGGAAAAATATATCTCACCTTTATCCATCTTTACATCATCCTTTTAACTCATTTTTAAAAATTACATTTTTGTCATGTTTGGACTTTAGCAATTAAAATTGTTGTTTTTGATTGACTGACACTCCGGGTGGACAAACCCATAGCAAAAGTTGTCCGACTGAGTTGAAACTTGGTCCATGGATGTGGGGGGTGTTATTCCATTTCTTTTGAACACAAATACCCCTATCAAAAATCCAAGGACCTAGTTTTTACAATTTTTGCTCAAAAATAATCAATTCATTAAATAATTAAACCTCCAAACTTAAGGAAATTTAATTAAAAAATAATTAATTAAAAAAAACTATACTAGACTCTACGGAACTCCGCGAAACTTTCTAAGATGCCTTGCATGGTCATTTACAATGATTCCCTATAATAGTTACCAAAAGATAAACCCACTGGAACATCATTCACCACTTTCGAGGAATTATTGCAAGTGTGAGGGAAAAACTCAAGGGAAATCAATAAGGCTGAAAAGCCCAATCGATAACCTAAGGATAAAAAACCCTCGGTGAAAGGAACTCTCCCAGTGAACCGATCCCAAGGTAACTGACCTAGACATGATCCATGCAGACCTATTACATTATTGACCCACGCAGGGGTGTGGAAATTCCAATTACAAAAAGAAGTGTTGGGGCCAAACATGCCCTATAAAACCAAATTTCTTCGACAAATGAGCATCTGATGATGCATCTCTTCATGGCACATGGAGTTGACCACCTATGTTGGAGAGGCGGTCAACAGGGCCTAAAATTTATCTAGTTTAATAGGTCACCTTTTACTGTCTCAACTTTGCCAACAAAAAAGGAACCTAAGGAAGAAGCAAGGTGTGATAGATCAGGGATGGTCTCACAACACTAGGTGTCCCCCTTGTGGAATATTTTTGTTCTCGGATTGACTTGTAGAGCTAAGGTGTGGCCTTGTTTCCCTCACTTATTGAGCACCCAACAATTCTTTTGGTACAAGCAGGGAGAGTTCTTGGGTAGTCACTTAGTCTAGGATTCACACTTCACCTTAATAACTTAACTAATCCTAATTAATCCACTACAACCTTGGGCAATCTACATTGGTATATCTTTATGGTTTATGCTTAAGTCACATTGCAAGCACTTTACTTTTACATCTACTTCACATGCAAGTTTTACTTTAAGCATCTTGTGGATATTGACTAAGTGAACTAAAGTTGCACACTTGCCCTTGGAGGCTTCATTATAGCATTTTTATTTTAGTTTTGAGTTGTGTTTTGGTTAAATTGGCTCAACCCCCTTGAAGTTGTGCATCCTTTGGAGGCAGCTTCATTATTTGGGTTTGTACTTGTGTATGCCAGTGAAACTTCCCCTTAGAGTTGCGCATCTTGTGGAGGCACTCTATGTTTGGGATAGTTGGCTTAATGTGTTGTGGTTCACTTTCCTTTTGAGCATCTTTCTTTAACTGCACACTCAAGTTTCTTTTCAAGTTAGTTGCTTTGTTATCTTGCTTTGTATAATTGTATCTATTGTATCATGGTTGTATCTCTTAGTTAGTCTTTACACTTTAACTTTGTAGATAATTGTTTACTTCATTTTATTTGTATCTAGTCCTAATTGTTAAATCTTGTATCTAGTAATTCTTTTGTAATCTTGTTGTAATCTTTGTAGATTCTAGACTCCCTTTAACTTAGTTAACCCCTTGCCCAATCTTAGGCACTAGTCTTAGTTGACTTAGGAAAGGGCTTGTTGCATTTGAAATCTTGCACTTTGCATTGTTGACTTTCATATAGGCTAAATCCCCCAAACCTCTAAGTAATTAAAATCAACTCCTGGAACACCTTAATCACTCACATAGTAACTAGTGTCTACCCCCGATGGCTTCACTAGGAGTAAGCCTAGACAGAAGAGGTTCAAGTCAAGGTGACAGTGGGCTTGAACCTAGGAATTGTGCCTCCAAGGACACACTTAGTGGATTGGACTTAGTCCACGTTAGCAAGTGTGTATAAGGACGGCAACATGGTGAACATATCTTTGAGCTCTCTCCTTTGTTTTTCTGCAAAATCTATCAAATGGTTAGTTCATTGGTATAATAGATCTAACTAGTGCTTATCTCATTTCATTTGTAAGTAGTTGTACTTTTGTATATTGTTTAATCATCTAACTATTCTTTATTTGTTGCAATTATAATTCCTTTGTATCTTGTCTATTTTGTAAAGTTAATCTTTTTTGTATTTAGATCTTTGTGTAATTTAATTGACCCCATTGCCCAACCTTAGGCACTAGTCATAGTTGATTTAGGGAAAGCGTTACATTTCATTAAAGGTTTGCATTGCATCGTTGCCTCTCATATAGGCTAGTTTCCCCCTACCTTTAACAAACTAAAATTAACTCCTAGATTTCACCTAATAACTCACATAGTAACTAGGGTCTAACCCCCTTGGTTCCCTAGGAATAAGCCTAGACGGAAGAAATCCAAATCGAGGTGATAGTGGGTTTGGATTTAGGCATTGTGCCTCCAAGGACACACTATGTGGATTGTGTTAGCGTCAGAAGTCACTACTGGATTGCTTGTAGGAGCAGAGCCCGACGCCCATTAGTTTTATGTCACGATTTGTTTAATGGGGTGATCGGATAGATAAAGACTCAAGAAAATATGGCTTTAACTCAGGAAATCGGGTCTGGTATGTAGAAAGCAAGGGAGGTCTTGATCCAACTTCCGTCAGTGAGAGGATTAAAGGTGGTAGATGGAAGACTTGTGAGAAGGGTGAACAAGATTGCCTCGGGCGACAGGCCTTTGGAAGCTTGAGGATGAAAAACTCAGAAGCCAAGATCCTCTTGGTCCAGAGCTTCAAGGAGCTGAAGAGTGATTCGACTGGATCCTCCAATTCCAAGTCGTTCAACGCTACGAAAATAATAGGAACCAATTAGAAACAATGTAACTGTTACAGTGATCCAACCTACATCATCCTATAACAGCTACAACTCGACTGGATCCTCCAATTCCGAGTTGTTCTAACACAGTATACAAGAGATGGAAAAGGGGCTGACATCCATAAAGTAAGAAGTCTCAAATGCCTTGTACATTAACCAGAGCGACCAGCGCTTCATCAAAACTTTACAATCGGGAGACTTGCTCAACCATCGATGCTTACAAAAATGGCAAAAACACCTACATATACTCAAAAACAACAACAGCAGCAAAAACAAGACGCTGGATTAAAAACATTGCGTCTGCATGTCTTCTGACAGTCTGCGCATGCAGACTCTGGCCGATCGTGCACCCAAGACTTGGTGTCCCCTCGGCCAAATTCGGACGGCTATTCTTTGTCAGATGCCACCTTAACTGCGCATGGCTCCTGCAAGGGAAGTAGATGAGCCATTAAGAGCCGAGCTAGCATGTGCAGACCTCCTTGGCGAGTCGAGGACTCGACGTGGCTTCCATGAAAAGAACCAGTACAGAGGACCTTCTCGGGTAGACTTTCAGCCCGAACATCCATACTTTGCAATTAATGAGTGAGGCAAGGTTTCAACCACCCTCTCTCTTCTTCATTCATTCCCAGTAGGTACCGGGATTTAGATCACGTCGAATCAGCATCTGGAGAACAAAGTGCCCCCCCTCTAAAACTCAATTCGACGCTTTTGGCCTCCCTTTTGTACAGCCCTTTCTACTTTCTCGAGTGACCACGGGCTGTGACCCTACGCCTACCTTCTAGGCGCTTTCGTCGTTTCGGGATTCGAGGTTTAAGAAGTGAAATGACGAGGAGCGCTTACCCCTCGAACTCCCGAATGCCGACATGACACGGATGTGCGCCACGCGTCCTTCAGATGAACGGCCCAGATAGTATCTGTTATTATAAAGGGGGCTACCCCATTTATAGACTCGCTTGATGTGACCTGGTGCTAAGACCGTGGGCTCGGCTCCAAAGGTGCTTTCGACATTTCGCCAATCGATGATTTCCGCTGTAAAGAATGGGAGGCTCCATGTCTCCCGAAACACCGATCCCCGATACGTCGACTGGCCGCCACCTATCCCAATTGGATCGGACGACCCAGACTTGCCCTGAACTATGGGCGCTACCCTTCGTGCTAAATCCTGGGCAACTTGACAGCCCCGAAAACCCAATGACCATCGATTTGCTTTGTTGGTGAATCTCAGCTGCTGACAACCAACCTTTCACCCGCTTGCTTGACTCGTAACTGAAAAAGGGATTCTCCCGTGCTGCACTCGGGCGCTTCTACTGCGACTTGTAGACTTGAATACTCTTGTGCCCCGGACAAGAAATGTTACTAACAGATTGAGACTTTTCCACATTTGCAAGTGTGTATAAGGACGGCAACAAAGCGCACCCCTAACATTGTGCAAACACATTTGGAGCAACCAAAAAGCTAACAACTAACCCTTGGGATTGTATTTGTGGATAACTACTATAGTTTTGAAGAAGACTACAGCATGAGTTTGCCCCTTTTAGCATCATACTTATATCTGTTTTTCCCTAGTGATAATAGTTTCCTAGTGAGGTATAGGCTTTTGGACATTTTGCAGATCAAATTTTTAACATTCTGCATATTATACATGAGCCAGAGCACTTCCACTGTCGGGCCAGTTTGTTTTGTGTCAAACACCTTATATCATATATCAAGACAAAACAGTCAACACATCAAGCATTAAGGTGCCCTCCAAATGTGAATGATATTAACTTTGTTGAATCATGAGAAAACCCAAAATCATTTCCATTCACATATTTCATGAATTCTAAAAAGAATGTGAAGTTCTAGGGAATAATTTAACATACAAGACAAAAACATTTACCACTCTGCAGGAACATTTAATACCAGACCTTGATAAACAAAGAGGCCTTTTGTAGCATATTGCATTTATAGTAAATATGCAACAGTAAACAAATACCAAGATGATTGAGAAAAAACATAGGGTGCAGCTTGAAATGGTTTGTCCCTCATAGTAAAGATGATTTCTGTTGAAAGAGAGTTACATGAAAAACATCTGTCAAATAAGAGGTTTCTAACGTCTATTTTTCTCAGATAACAAATAGGTTGTAATTACTTAAGTAAAGAACAAATACTTACAATATCCTGTGGAACTAATACTATACATTGTCTCAGGCTTTTCAAAGAGACATTTCTTATATCATGACCATCCACAAGTATGCAGCCTGTTAGCACAAAATTACATTTTAGTTACAATATTGACAACTTATATATCACAAATTTCAAACAATCTTCTGTGGACAGTCACTATGATGTAGAACGTTGTAGATACCACATGCTCCCTGACCCAATTTCTGAACTAAAGAATCTTTTCGCAGGCATGGTTCGGTTAATAAAATTAAGCATAAATGACACATAAAATATCTGTTCACCCTTCCCTATGTAAAGCAGCTTCCCTACAGCTTTGATATTAGTGAAATAGTGTGTTATCCTCGTCAAGTTGCATGGATTAAGCAATTTCATCAAAACTGCAGAAGGCTACTCAACTAAAGGAAAAAATCAACTTCAATTTTTCTAAAAATGAATTAAAAGAATGTTTCCCAATCTCAAATGATAGCAATGGTAAGGCTGTTCCTAGAATCAGTAGTGCCTGTAAAGATTAAACTTGGAAGATTATAAGAGAACAAAGTTTCCATGAAAATACATCCTGCAAACTTCTAACAAGGAAAGTACCATCACTAGGATCATAAAGCCGAAGTAGTAATTTGGCAAGAGTTGTTTTCCCCCCTCCAGAAGGCCCCACAATAGCAACTGTCTCCCCAGCTTTAACATCCAAACTCAGATTGCTGAGTACTGGTGGCAGTGTATCCCCATAATGAAAAGTAATATTACAAAATTTCACATCTCCCGAAACAGAGCCCAGAGGAATCACGTCATCTTTGTCCACCACCTGTGGAATATAGTAGTTGTATCATTATTCATAATCTAACATGTTTCCTAATACATGCTATACAATAGGCTGTAAAATGAGCACAGATCTTAAATATAATTCTAAGAAAGGGCATTGTAACTAGAAAAAGACATGCCTGAAGATTCAAAGGTGACACAAATTATGTAGCAAATATATATTCAAAAGACCAGCAAAAGTCTCCTGGCTGACACGATTGGCCAAATTAGCATCCCCAAGGCCATTGTAAAAGTATACTGGTGATGCTTGTCATTCCACATTCTACTTTCCTTTGTCTAACTCAAATTGAGATTAACCATCCCAGTAACAAATTCACGAACTGTGTCCAAATGAAAAAATGTAGAAGTAATAAAATGGACAAAAAATTGTTTTATCTTAGGGCACATAAAGGCTGGAATTAAAAGCTAAAAGGGACCTTAAAACAGAAAATGCACAGGCAACACTCCATAAGAGATAACTTTATAATCCAATGTCATTTACCTGACATAAGGACTTATGCTCTGGGGTTTCTAAGTTAGGTAGGGAAAATGAAGTTAGCTTTATGGAGAGAGATCATTGCTCCAGACATTAATCTGAGCAAAACTGTCATCACTACTTATTGGATGTCATCTTTGTCCAGTGTCCACCACACAATAGGCTGTAAAGGAATACAAATATAAAATATAATCCAAGTTAAAAATGGCATGACTGAAGATTTAAAGGTGACACAAGTTATGCAGCAAAAATCTATCCATAAGACCAGCACAAGTCTCCTGGTTGACACAATTAGCCAAATTAGCATCCCCACCGCTAGTAAAAATATACTAGTGATGCTTGCCATTTCACATTCTACTTTCCATTGTCTAACTCAAATAGAGATTAACCATCCCAGCACCAAATTCGCGAACCATGTCCAAATGGTAAAATGTAGAGAAGTATTAAATGGGAAAAAAAAAATTATCTTTGAGCACAGAAAGGATGGAATGAAAAGGTAAAAAGGACCCATTATCCCCTAGCCTAGGGATAACTAAGGAGATTATGTCTCAAGGCCCACGGGTCCTAGACATGAAATACTGAGAGCCATATTGACTTGAGCCTGGCCCTGGAGGGACTGTTGACCGCCTATTCAGCTAGGGGTCAACTCATGTACCATGAAGTTTTCATCTATGTCGAAGACAATGTTGGTTCTACTTGGCATCTAATGTTCCAGCATCAAAATTTTGTAAACGAAATGTCCGCACCCCTGCGTGGATTAATAATGTAATAAGTCTGCATGGATCATAGTTAGGTCAGGTGCCTGGGATGTTTCCATTAAGGGAGTTCCTTTCACCGAGGGTTTTTTATCCTCAGGTTGTCGACCAGACAAGCTCCTGGTCGACTTCCCTTGAGTTTTTCCCTCCACACATGCAATAATTTCCTCCAAAGTGGTGAAAGGCACTTTAATGGTTTCGTCTTTAGGTAACCTATGTCTAGGAATGTTGCAAATGACCATGCCAGACAGTGTCCAAAGTTTCGCAGAATTTCGTCGAGTCTAGATAGGTTTTTTTTAATTAATTAAGTCTTTAATGATTTAATTAATTAATTAATTTTTGAGCTAAACATTGTAAAAACTTAGCCTTTGGGATTTTGATAGGGGTATTTGTGCTCAAAAGAAATGGAACGGCACCCCCTATACCCTTAGGCCAGGTTTCAGCTCAGTTGGACGAGTTTTGGTGTGTCTAAGTCCACTCAGAGTCAGAGTCAGTCAAAAGCAGCAATTTTAATTGCTAAGGTCAAATGTAAAAAATTATTGTAATTTGGAGTTAGTGAGTTAGTGATAAGGTGGCATTGAGCAAGTTAGACCCCCATAACCTACCCAAACCCATCCTAACCCTTTCCAACCTTAATCTACCCATTTAACTTTAATTTTCACCCTTTTTTCCCTTGCCCTAAGGGGAAATTCGACCCTCACTAACCCATACTTAATTAAACCTTGCTTAAACCTTAATAATTTTCATTTAAACTTTATGTAGGCCCCTCATAAGTGAGGTGCGCCCCTCCCATAGCTCCACCTCACCTTAGTGTGGTCCCCACGTCCCAATCCAATGCATGTGGGGCGCACCTCCTTACTAAGCTCATGCCCCCCTTGTTCTAAACTTTAATTTTTCACTTTAATGTTAACGTGGGGCCTCCTCTCATGAGAGGTGCGCCCCCCTAGCCTTTCTTTCATTCCTCTATGGTCCCCACGCCCTCCACCTAGACATTCCACTTTCTAAAACCCTAAAAGGGCACCCCTCTTCTAGATTCTTCTATTCCTTTTGATTGCCAACACTTGGCAGCCATCAAGGGCCCCTCTCTTTGCCTTTTTGGGTATAAAAGAGACCCTTTCCCCCCTCATTTGATGATCTATCTTTTGCTACTGTTATGCTGCTGAAATTTCACCTCACTTCTCTTGCTCTTCCCATCAAGCCACCCACTCACTATTCTCTTATTTTTGATTAATAGAAGAAAAGCTTTGGAGTTATGAGGAAATCTTAAGAGTATTCAGGATTTCATCTACACATGAGGTGATATTGCAGCTTAGTTTTTGATGTGTTCATTGGTAGTAGATCTTTGGTAAGAGTATTCTACTAGGGTAAGATAGCTAAGAGTGTTCTAGTTATCTTGTGTTATTCTTGGATAGTTTAAGATTCGTAAGTATTTCGTTTTAAACTTATTCAAGATAGCTGTTTATTACATTGCTCACATCATTTGCTAAGTTTTGAAGGTCATCCCAAGAGGATCATTGGGAAAGTATTCGAAGAGGAGTCTTCCCTTGCCCCTCTCTCAAACTTCTAAGCTCTTCTTGTTGTGCATTTCATTTCTGTTTTCATTTCAACTTGATTTCAGCACTTTAACATTCTTTAGATAGGTCATTTTTATACGTTTTTCTTGCAGATTTTTGTAGGAAAATTTTCTGTGGTAGGGCAGAAAATTTTCTGTAACATTTGTTGGTGTTTTTCAGCATTTCCAGCAAGCTTTTGCTTGCTGGTTTCTGCAGAAAGTTACCAGCAACAAGGGGAAACTCTGCCCGGATTTATCCATAAGCCTTCATCAACACATCTATTAGTGGATAACGATTTCCTAACTTCCCCTTAATGTAAATTTGTATATTTCTGTATCATTTCATGTATTTTCTTGTACATTTTTAACATACTAACTCTTTTCCGACACCTTGGGTGTGAGCTTGGCCTAGCCAACCCCCCAAAATCGTCTTGGCTAGATTAGTTTTCTTGTTATCAAGTTATTCAATTAATATTTTAATTTTTTGATTAATATTGTTGAGGTAGTCTCTGCCTGAGCAATAAGCCAGCAGCTTGTCCTTCGTTCATATTCAAGAACGCCTCTGTTTTCATCAGAGTGACTGGACTCAATGCCCTGCTTTCCTGTGCAGTGATATCTTAGGGATATTAATCCAACTTGCCGGCACCTTGGGGGAGTCATCCCCAAAATCGCTTCGGCCTAAGGAAATAAATCTTTATTTCAGTTTTGTCTTTCATTTTTTTTTGCCGGCACCTTGGGGGAGTAATCCCCAATATCGCCTTGGCTAAAGGAAAAATAACTTGTGATGCTTATTCTGCTATCTACTTAGATTATCTCTCGTTATTGTCATTGCAAGTTACATGTTTTGGCTATCTCTTAAGGCTCACGGCCTCCTATCTTTCTTGCAAGTTTTGGATGAATGATGAAATGATATGATGTGGTAATGTTTTGTATTTCAAGCACACTTCGGAGGCACACATTTAGCCCACGGCCTCACTCACCTTAGCTCACGGCCTGAGGCTCATTTACACATACGTTTTTCACATTATAACATATGGTTCTTATAGGTAGAATTTGTTGTTTAAATGCTTAACATTTATATGTGAAATAGCTCACGGGTTACCATGCATTTGTGCTCACGGCCTTGATCAATTATTCAACTCTCTTACACTCTTATCAAGCTCACGGCCTAGCACTGTTTTCAGGCATTTCACACACAAACTTTTTGGGTTTCTTGTTTTGTATGTTCAATGATCTAAATACGCTCACAGCCTACATTCATTAAACATTCGCACATAAACCTAATGTCTTGTTGAAGCTCTCGGCCCCCTTCATGTTTTAAGCCTTTTGTCCTAAACACATTGCAAGTACGTCTCACTTCTCATGTTGATGATTTAAAGGCTCATGTCTTGCAGTGATCTATGCTTTTACATGGTTATGTTTTGCATATAGTTAACACCTAAATTGGTCACGGCTTGTTTAAGTTTAAAGCAACTACATGCATATGTTACACATTTCTTGTGCTTATGATGATGAAATGATACTTGTGGTGGTAGATGTTTATTGAGTTCACAGCCCTTTCATGATTCAAAACCTATTTCTTGAGCTTACATTTTGGTTATGGTAGTAACATCATTTTTGCTCACGTCTTGCACAAGTATCTCATGCTCATGATTGGATGTTGCCTATAATAAAGTCCTAATGCTTATGTTTTTTGTTCATGATTAAGCACATCTTATCTTGAGGTTATGCCCTAATTCCTTTTCTGCATTTAACGGTTTATGATGCATATATGATGTAACATTTATGGTTGAAAGTGTCCACGGTTTAAGGCATCTTGTGCTCATGTTCTGTTCATGATTATCTCAGTTTGAATACTCACGGCCTCACCTTTGGTTAAGCACTAATCTTCATGCTCACGTCTTGTTTATTGATTGGCACTTGCACCTTATAATTGTTGAAATAATGTAACTGCAAAGAGCATTCTTATTATTTTTCCCAGGATAAATGTTGTGTCTATTGTGGATGTGTATTTCTCAGTGATCTTGTGGTTATTATGCTCTTATCTTTATGAAATGCAAAGAACTATAATATCAACATAAAACATTAACAATAATGCTCACGGTTTAATTGAATATTTATGTATTAGCATCTCATGTTTTATTTCAAGTGCTCCTCAAAACATATTGCTTACCTTACTGTTATGAGTTAATGATCTACACTTGAGCATCTCCACGTCTTGTCATCTTATGGTTTGAAATACATAAGCATTTCTGGTTTTCATATCTCGCTAAATGCTCACGCTCATTCTATATTTTCTAAGCTTACGTTTATGTTACATATGAATGGTTTATGAGTTTATGGTCCAATATCTTGCAGCTTTACCTTCATATGGTTCATGATTAATGATACAACACTGTGCATCATTTACCTTTCATTTTTGACATGTTATTGATGATAAATTGCCACACTGCAAGCATTCGTTTAACACACATTTTGCTCACGGCCTTCGCTAAAAAAGATAAAATTCAAAGGTCTAAAACTTGTTAAAAAGCAACCCAACACACCTAAAGACCCACCCGCGGGTCCTAATAACCCTTAGTAACATTTTAGGGGTCTTAAACATCCTATTCCACCATCTAAAACGGGTTTGAAGGACAGTTGAGAGGGAAGTGGTGGGGGACCGTCCTGTGATTTCGTTGGGGAGATCCCCTCTCAGGCTACTTCTTACTTGCAGTGGCGACGGGCTGACCTTGGAAGCTAAGCTGGGGACTCGTAGCCCCAGTATCTTGAGCACCGGGCAGTTATTTGGTGGAAGCAGAGGTTTGAGACACACACATAGTCTAGGGGGTGGGAAACTAAAATTTTTAACAAAGAACACTTAGTCGCATAAATCACTTGTGGTGTTTGGGGGGAATTAGATGTATGTGTAGGCAAACACACTTGTGAATTATTTCATTGTTTTATCTGTTCACTGCAGCTATATGTTCTATCTCTTTTATGTTTACATGAGCAGTTTTTTTTTGCTTGTTGAATATCTTGTTTAATCTGCTTACTGTGGTGTGGGTCAAGCAAGTAGTGAGTATCCCACTTGGGGAGGCACTACTTGCCTTGATTTTTGGATGCTTTGTGTACATCTTGTTTATATCTTGTATATCTTGTTACATTGCTGTACCTTTGTATCTAATTGGTATATCTTGTATTTACCTTGTATATCTATGTACCTAAATTGTTCATCTTTGTATCTAATCTGTAAATGTTGTAAACACTTGTAAATACTTAGAACTTCTCTGTAATTGATTGCAGCTTGTGGTTTGGGTTGCTTAATTTGATTTACTTGTGGAACCTTTCATAATTGACCACCCAAGCCTTAGTTGACCCCATTTGCCCAACAGTAGGCACTAGTCCTTAGCAGACTTAGGAAAGAGGGTTGACTATCATATAGTTTAGAACTGCATTCTGCATTGTTGCTTGATCATTATAGGCTAGTTTTCCCCCCTTTGGCCTGTAATAAATTAAAACTAACTCCTAGAACCCCTAACTTAAAATTAACTTAGTAACTAGGGACTACCCCCCTTGGCTTCCCTA